>JALPQI010003152.1:0-71067 GCA_025490895.1 Thaumatotibia leucotreta | reverse complement strand
TACACAAATATCGTTAAGTGCTCTAAAATGCGTCCAGAAACAATAGACAATGACCAGCATTACCCACCATCAGAACTTGGCACATACATAAAGTTAACATTATATACGATTTTTCCGGAGGTTATGAGTTTTAAATTTGGAACAGCTGTCAGATTCAAGTGGGGTGCCTATTCTGGTATCTATAAATATTCAGCCAGTCATCAACACAATAAGTTAATTCAGTATATTTTTTTAGTAACAATCGGACGATATTTTCATATCGAGTGACACAAGAATAGGGACATCATTCGATTGTCTATGATTTAAAAAAAACCGGCCAAGTGCGAGTCGGACTCGCGCGCGAAGGGTTCCGTACCATTATAAATTTTATCATTAAAAATACAGTTAAAACAACCTACCTCAAAAACTATAGGAGATAATTTAATCAAACTAAAAATCGTTGATAGAGTTTATTAACGTGCATAACATATTTTTTTTTGGAATTTTATATCGCGTAGTTTAAAAAATAGAGGGGGGGGGCACATTTTTCAGATTTTAGAGCTGAAATCTCGAAAACGATTTGCTTAAATAAAAATGAGATGTATAAACCTTCATATCATTTTCAAAGACCTTTCTATTAATACCCCACACGCTTATATACAACAAAAAAATTTTTTCTATCCCTCAGTTACATGTATGGAGGGCCCCCACCCCAATGGTTTTTTTTTACAATTTAGTAACATAATCCTGTAGCGGTTCATACAACACATATTCTTACCAAATTTCGTTACTGTAGCATTCATAGTTTCCGAGTAAATCGGCTGTGACAGACGGACAGACGGACAGACGGACATGACGAATCTATAAGGGTTCCGTTTTGCCATTTTGGCTACGGAACCCTAAAAATACAGAAATTCAAATCGGTGCCATTCCTGCCTTTTGTTTATTGCCTTACAAGTGAAAAATTGTGAAAAGTTGTAAATACTTTGTGATAATACTGATAATTATTTGATAATGAGTGGCAGTGACTCGGATAACGATATGAGCACTCCGCCGGACATACTCAATGCAGCTATGACAGCAACTAACAACCTGTTGCCGCAAAAGTCGAGAGCCAAGTATGAGAAGGATCTGTTTCTGAACGCATCTTAGAGCACTTATGATATGTGTGTAGATAAAGTAGTGTATGCAACTATACGTAATCAGGCATTACGTACAGTTGCATAAACTACTATTATGTACAATGATTGGAATAAAAAAAACATACCTAATTAATGGAGTCCATTTCTCATGCTTATTAATTAATTTACATGAATGTTTCCTTCGATATTTCCCATCACAAGTTTTCACTTTTAAGTTCATCAAAATGCTCTTATTATTGGACTTGGGCCTCTTCAACGTATACTCGCCGTTTCACCTCACCCCACAAAAAAAGTCACACTGGGTCAAATCTGTTGACCTGGCTGGTCATAACACTGGCATTTTCCAGGCGGGGCACACTTTGTTCAGCGTTAGAGTTTACTCTATACATAAAGCATTTTATCACGCTCACATGATGCTCCAGTACATCATGAATCAAGCGCCGAGCGCCTACTTTACGTATCGAGTAAACGCTAACTTAATCGTTACTTGCCAAATCATGACACTTGCCTTTTTCTTTGGCTTGTTAATCTCGCTACCATACTTATATTTATTCAATCATATTTTTTCAGTTGAATATTGAAATACAGTTGAAGATTGGGAAGATACTTCAGCGGAAAGAACCTAATGAAAATGTAACGGAACACGTTTCAAGAAAATGGTATTGAACTTGGTGACAAGAAACATTCATATATTTTTAATTAAGCACAATGTTTATATACTATTTAATTTTCGACATTATTATGAGCTGTGTTTTGCCGAATAAATATTGTTACTGAATACAAGTGATGAAAGTGAGCATTTTCTACATGAGTGTCGGCGATCGAAACCGACAAGAGTTAAAGAGGTCTACATTTCAACACCAACATCAAACTATATTATGCGAATGCATTATGCGAGAAAATATCTGCATACAGTACCAACCAGACTGTGCAGAAAAATAGGGGAGAGTAGGGTACAGTGAATAAAGGTGCACTGTGATAATTTTGCATTAGCTTTATTTATGGCTTTAATAATCCGGTATTCTTTTTTTACGAATTTGCTCATCTGTGTGATACTAATATTGGAGTAACTAAATAACGGAAGATACTTTCAATTATACCTGAAAAGTCTTGTTCTTGGTTTTTTTACCTCAAACTAGGAACTGTTCTGTGATTTCTGATTGAAGAGGTAACTTTAGTTCACTTTTTTATAATGAAAATGATTTTAAAGCTACATGTAAATTATATACTTGTGCTGGAAAATGTGTCCTCTAAGGAATAGGTGGGACAATAAGGTATGTAGAAAATTACAAATAAAAATAACACCACTACAACATTTGTGAAAAAAAGGGATCCACTGTACCCCACTCTCCTCTACTATGAAAATTCAGTCTTGCACTCGCGCAGAAAAATATCACATTCTGTGGAGTGAAGTTCAGGTAGAGTTCTTATGAAAACTGTCACCACTCTTAGTAACCTCGTATGTCACTATTGAATCGGAACTGAGATACGTACGCACTATAGGAGTATCTTAAAGTCCGTTGGCTCAACTGCTACTTTTATTCCTATGTAAAATAAGAGTGACAGCTGGTAACCACAGTTACCAAAAGCTATTGAGTGGCTTTTATGGATCGAATATTCGCTGTGTCGAAAATCGTAGAAATAATGTATCCTAAAATCAAAATTAATGTTTCGATTGGACAATCGACGTATATTTGTGACCGAGATTGTCATCTCATAATCTCGGTCACAAATATACGTTGGCTCGACTGCTACCGGATCGAATATTCGCTGGGTCGAAAAGTGTATAAACGAGACCATAATTGTAATTGGTTACCGGCGCAAACATCACACTTGTAAACAAAATGTAAAAATTGTCTCACTTGTACTCTGTTTGGTTAGGTATTTTAAAAAGGTAAAAAATCTTGCACTATCTTTTTATTGAAAAATGCATTTAAAAATCCAAACTAGGTACTTAATGAATCAAAACAATGTAAATCACTGTATTCCTTTGTTATATTACGTATATTTGGTAAAACTTATTTTCTACTTGTAGTTTCAATAAAAAGATACTGCAAGATTGTTTACCTTTTTTTAAATATCTAACCAAACAGAGTATAGAATATAGAGCAAGAATATATTATGTATATAAAAACTATAATATGTATGTGTCAACCATTCGGCAACCCATTATCTCGATTACATCGTTAATAGTAGCCCCAAACTTTGGTATTAGGTACTATTCGTCATCTATTTACTGAAGTATTCCTACATGGATATAAAACAATTTGTACATAGCACAGACGTTGATACAAGAACAGACGAGGCGATGAACTTTCGATACTCAACAGATTGAAACCTATGTTTTAGCTATGCATATATTTAGGCCACCAATATTTAAATTTAGCAAATATTAGTTCTCAGCAGAAGAGTACAGAAGAGTAGGTAGGTACTGTAGCCGTGCCATGAGCTGGAAAGTAAAGGATACGTAATTACGTAAGGTTTTACTCGATACGTGCATTCTATCGTGCTCGCGCTTACAAATAGGAGCGAGTGCGATGGCCTGCTCAACGTATTTAATAAAACCTAATGTTACCGATACTTGTAAAGTCATGGTACGGCTACTGTTTATTATATTTACTGTATCGTTGGCCAGTAAGTTAGGGTTTTCGATCTTTTGCAGGCAACGCTATATAGGCGTGTGGTCCAAACAGCTGTCAGATTCATAGGCACTGAACATGAAATATCGAAATTCTAATTGTATTTGGAGGTAACCGTTATAATGGCGGGACCGGATCCTGAATTCGATCGATTCATATTGCATTATTTAGTACTGAATTTGTACTATTTAGTACCTGTTGTAAAAAAAATTGTACCTCTTCTATTTCAAAGTTATATTCAATCAGTCTGGTCCCGCCATTATAACGTTATAATGGCGGAACCAAATCCTGAATTCGATCGATTCATATTGCAATATTTATTTAGTACTGAATTTGTACTTTTTGGTACCTGTTGTAAAAAAATAATACCTCTTCCATTTCAAAATTATACTTCAAACAGTCTGGTCCCGCCATTATAACGTTATAATGGTGGGACCAGGTCCTGAATTCTGTCCATATTCTGTCGATTCATATTGCATTATTTAGTACTGAATTAGTACTATTTGGTATTGATACCTCTTGTAAAAAAATTAGTACCTCTTCCATTTTAAAATTATATTTCAAATAGTCTGCTTCAAATGATCTGGCGGAACCAGACTATTTCAAATATAATTTTGGAATGAAAGAAGTACAATTTTTTTTACAACAGGTACCAAATAGTACAAATTCAGTAAGTACTAAATGATGCAATATGAAACGACAGAATATGGACAGAATTCAGGACCTGGTTCCGCCATTATAACGTTATAATGGCGGGACCAGACTATTTGAAGTATAATTTCGAAATGTCTCGCCATTATCGTTATAATTACATTTGGATCGTTACATTTGGAGTTTATTAATTTCATAAATGTATGACGACTAGAAAACGGTCGCCGAACTGAAGATTGGGCCCTAAAACAGGAACTCAAAATGACTGACACTAAACAAAATTACTAGAACTTTGTTCATTTCATCCTTTAGTAGATTGGCTACCAAACCAGCTTCGAAATGGGATTAAAATCCCAATAGGTAACTGGCTTTAAATCGGGACTTATCATTACCGGTTTGTAACCAGGTTTGTACCAAATCCAGATACGAGATGGGAAAGTTAGTCCCATTTCATCCTACCAGACGGGAAACTATATTTCCCATTTGGCAGCCAGCTATCAAATACGAATACCAAACGGTAAGTACTAAAGGCATTTCATGGGAATTGACTCGGAAACGTTTATTTATTTTAGAAAACATTATTCCTTATGTAATGGTTTTAAGAATAAATAAACCACAAAATATATAGAAAATTCAATTCGCGTATTTATTTTGACAGTTTGTTGGTCCTTACGCCATATCACCGCCCCAGTGTCAGAAAAAAATATTAAAAACCCTCACTGAGGAAGCGGCAGTGTGAACAGCCAACGATCATCTACATATATATGTATAGGTATATTTGTTAATTTTACTGACATAGGATCTATATCTACTCTTTGTTTAGTGAGCGAGAAAAAAGTCGACAAATCATCCCTTACTCGCCTCCTGTGGAACCAGTAGCCGTACCATGAGCTGCCCCTGCGTTATTAACGCGGACTTACATAGGTGCTTTCTATACGGGTGGCTCGCCCCAAGACGCGATTACGGGCGGGATGGAAAGTAAGTCCGCGTTAAAAACGCAGCGGCAGCTTATGGTAAGCACACAGTGCCTGAAAGTATCCTTTCCCTCTCTAGTACGTTTTGTAGATACTAGGTTCAAGAAGTACCTACCTAACTACCTTCAACAATTTATAATAATACATTATGTTGCAATGCTATCAGACAAACATCTACAGCTAGGAAAACAGCCACTATCAACCATTTGACCATTGCCGTCGGCTATACTAAATAGGTGGCCAAGAAACAAATACCTACATTCCCGTGAGGTTGGAATACAGAGTCCCTCTAGAAGGTTTTTAAATGTTTCAGAGCGGTCGATAATAGTACATTGTGCATCTAGGGAGGTAAGTACAGTATCACTAACGAGAGTGTTAGAAGCCCGACGCCGTAGGCGGAGGGCTTTTGATGACTCGAGTTAGTAGGTATGCCTCTTACCGATTGTGATGCATACAATGTTTTTTATAACACTTGCAGACAAAGAATATGTTATGAGACGAAATATTGGTATTCCCTAAGGAATTTCACTTTTCTATTACTCCCACTGCAATATGCACAAGCAATGGCGCGCTTAGAAAGCAAATGTGATGAAAAATGTTGAAACCGCGTAAAATAGTAGGTATTAGCTACTGTAACATGCCTAGGTAGTAGGTACTTCTGAAACATGAACTAAACTCTAGGGGGTCTAACTACACTGCATCCTAATACTCCTGAAACCTCTCTGACAACGGAAATACAGCACCTTGTTTATATGGTATAAAGCATCCGAAAATTGAGCGTCCAGCTGTTCGCCTGTGTCTGGAAAATCTTCGTTGCGTTTGTATTTAAGTAAGTACTCGTACCTAACCTACTTTTAATTGATATCGGACAATCTAATTAGCATCTTATGGGATGGTAGGCGAAAATGTAGGTAAACTTAGACAGGATAACACTATCCTTACATATTATGTAATGTAAAATGTTAGTTGGAGACTAACATAGTAGGTATGTAGGCTAACATTTAGTAATATAAATGTTACTCCAACAAGGTCTAAAATCTAAATGTCCGATAAACCACTAGTACATCATCAGTATCGTAGTTGGTAATAAAGCAAGTCGGCAAATGTCCATCAGATCATTCAATTTGGTCTACTACTACGTGTCTAATGAATATATTTCTTCAATCTTCTAACTCCATAGAACTACCCAAAATACCTACACATTTTATTACTTATTATACTTGAGGCCCTAGCACATCTTGTACAACAATATTGGCAGCAATTTGTGACCTGCTCGCAACTTCTCATCTCTTTTGAATCAATGTAATCAAAAAGGGACGGGTAGCCGCGACAAGGTTCCTGTCATGCACGATATGTGCTAGTGCCGTTGATCAAGTATAATACTATGAATTTCTTCAATTTCTTCTTCAAGGTCAATCTATACTCGTAATTATATTGCCACATTGTTCCTAGCGAATAGAGACCCGCTGCGGTAAATACTAGTGTTTTGGGACATAAGTAACTTTCTTTGATAACTTTTTTATTTACCAGTAAGTAGCTGTACCAAAAAATATAATACTCTAAAGAGTTGTACATAACGGCGACGGATAGGTATTACCCGAAGAGTACGGGAATAACTTCTTTACTACAGCTGTTGTTATATCTGTACAGTTCAAAGTAGGGATTTTAATACCAAACCAACAATTGGTTTTGCTTCACAAATATACAATACAATATAAAGTCATTTCCTAATTGGCGCCCTCTAGTTAGAACTTAGACCATTTAGAAAAGCTGTTCTTTTAACTGGCGCCATCTAGTTTATTGATGAGTAATGATTGTACAACTGACATTGGGTACTGACGGGAGGTGTAGTAGTGTGCGTTACAGGGTAAAATTACATAATTTTCTAGTTTTTGCATTATTGCGATTTAGAAGAACAGTATTTTGTGCAGGTTGCTATCAATTTGTACATTAGATTTTTTGCTCCTTGCGCGTATCTCAAAACATGTTAACTCTGATCTTCGGTTTAGCAGAAAATGACGAAAATATGGTGTTTGTGCAATTGTAGCGCCATCTTTTAGCAGATAAGCGGCAGGGATAGGGTCGAATCCACCTTAAACGCAACCCTTCCGCATGCACATTCACCCCCCTCCCCCCGCGCTCAGAGGGGGAATTGGTTTTCCCTCCACATCTAAAACCAACTATTTTGAGACCCTCTAGCTCTGGTTAAAATTACAAAACTGTAACTCGCAGCGCACAATTTTTCTCAACTTTGTATGGACCGTGACCCTTACTATATGGCTGGAGGAGTTGGGGTGGTGACAAATGTATCCTTTCTGCCGTCACCACACGGCCAACACGGCGGTGTCGTAAGAGTCGACTAAGGGATTGAAGTGTCACTGACCATATTTGATTAAAGATTGATGATGGGCAGCAGCGTCATCATAGTGGACACATTACTGCGATCGCCAATCCGCTTGCCCAGCGTGGCGATTATGGGCATTTATCTCCTAATGCGTCCATACGCATAGTTAATAGGAGAGGCCTACGTCCAGCTGTGGACTATCATAGGCTGATGATGAATGAATGAATGAATGAGCTGACTTTCTATAGCATTTGACGTCTTTGACACATCGTGAAACACGTTCGCAAATACACAGTGCTCGCGAGCATAGCGAGAGATTCTAACTATGCATTCTAGACATCAAAATAAACAAAAAATATTGAGAGACCTAATGTCAAATTCCACAAAAAAAATTTTTTGTAGACTTTTTCTATACTTTTTATCATAACAACAATTTGTTAAAATATTTTTTTTTTTTTATTTGGGGATATGGATATGAGTTTGATTAATTGAATAATTAAACGAATAATTTATAGAAATTTGATTTCGAGTCTTTGAGGTGACTATAAAGGATTTCATAGTTACCGGTGTCAAATAGGTAATTTTCTGAAAATGATTAAATGATTTTGTTGATTAATTAAGTTTGATTAATTGAATAATTAAACGAATAATTTATTGAAATTTGATTTAAATTCAAATTCAAATTCAAAAATATTTTATTTCGACCAACAAGGATCATATTAAAGTTAGTAACAATTTCTTAGCCTAAAGTTAGCAAATATTTTATAAACTAACAATAACATAAAATACTGACAACAACACATTAGTACGGCTTGGCTGTCAGTACATGGATCATATGACAATGATTCACATACTGACAATCAAACCTCTCCGCAAATGCCCTCAGGATACCATTGGAGCTAGCCCGCACCCTGTGCGCCAGAGACGTGCAGCGTTTCCTCATAGTTGCATAGAAACAGTCAACTCTGGCATCCGCGAACATCCCTGACGCACTACAGAAACGGGGCAGCCCCAATAGTATCCTGAACGCATTATTGTACTGCACACGTAGGGCGTTGTACTGCTTTTGCGTATAAGAGACCCACAGACTGCTGCCATTTAGAATCTTTGAGGTGACTATTTACAAAGGTTTGCATAGTTACCGGTGTCAAATAGGTAATTTTCTGAAAATGATTAAATGATTTTGATGATTAATGAAGTTTGATTAATTGAATAATTAAACGAATAATTTATTGAAATTTGATTTTGAATCCTTGAGGTGACTATTTTACAAAGGTTTTCAAAGTTACCGGTGTCAAATAGGTAATTTTCTGAGTATGATTAAATGATTAATTTTTCAATCAACTTTGGAGTCATGTCCATATTATTGCAAACAATGACGCACATTTGTCCGATCTCTGATAATGGTTCAACCACAGATGTCATATATACCGTAGATCAAGCAAACGTATCTACTTAGCGTGTCAAATGAACTCAGTGAAATTCACTGAGTTGTCCGTCTTTAATCGCAGCTTGCAGCTTTCGGGCGTCAAATTTTGTAAGTTGAAGTGAACAAAAACATTAATAATGCCTCCCTAAGTAATATTAATTGCAACAACACAAAAAAATATGAATACTCAAGGGCCTGAGACATATTTAAAATCATAGGCAAGTAACAACTTCAGTACAAAATCTGACACGCTCGGCCGCCATACAAATTAATGAAATTGTTTCTTCTATCCAAATCTAATTCTGTGGGTTCAACTATCACCACAACTTGTCCGCACTTGTTCAGTCAGAATACTGCAGGCTGTTTTAACGACCTGCATTAGAGAGTGCAACATGTTAATTGCTACAGAACAAGCTCAAACATGCTGGTGAACAAGTTGTTTCATTTTGAGTTAGAATTGCTAATGCGTCAACCAAATTTGAAGCGGCAGGTTTGTCGGTCACACGGTTGGGTGTAATAAATACTTTTGCAGTCAAATAATGCGGATGACACAGTTAGTAACCGTATTTTCTGCCCTCTGACCGACAAACAGCACATTACCGGCCGCTGCGCTGAACTAAGTTGCCGCCTGCCGGCTCCGTTGAGCAAGAAAATAGTCGGTATACACACCTCGGCCGTTAAATGGGAAAGCCTCGGATCACATGTTTGTCGGCCTCGGCCTACAATTACACGTCATCCGAGACGTTTCCCACTTAAACGGCCTTGGCATGTAATCTACTATTTTATCATACCTGGCAGGCTACCACGATCTTTTATGCGAATTACTTTAGCAATGTGTCAGTTCTATAGAATAACGGTCAAAAACTAACAAGCCGAACTGAATCTCATTTAGAGGTGCATTCAGACCAAAAGAGCATATATTATTTTGCTGTTCTATCCCCCGCTCTACGAAATCAACCAATCACGTTTTGTGTAACAATCGAATTTCGTAGAGTGGGGGGTTAGAATAGCGAATGCTCGTTTGGTCTGCATGCACCTTAAGAGATCATAGTAGCCCCCCGTCCGGTAATGCGCCAATGCGCGCAAGCGCTGCGCGCCGTGTGTCATGATGCCCACGGGCAGTAATGGAATTTCATATAATATTACGTCACAGTATTAACAGTAGCTGTACCATGAGTTGGAAAGTAAAGGATTCTTTAGGTTTCACTCGAACGTCATGCATTCTATGGCGCTCACGCTGACATATTGGAGCAAGCGCGATGGCTTGATTTATGTATCATCATATCAGCCGAAAGACGTCCACTGCTGAACATAGGCCTCCCCCAAAGATTGCCACAACGACCGGTCCCGCGCCACCCGCATCCAGCGGACTCTTGCGACCTTCACTAGGTCATCAGTCCAATACGTACGAGAAAAATCTAAAGTTACCGATACTTACAAAGTCATGGTACGGCTACAAAATTACTACGCTGCGTGGTGTGGAGACGGCAGTAAGAATACATTTGTCACCACCCCAACTATGAACTGGGTGTCGTAAGAGTCGACTACAGGATCGAAATGTTCCTGAACATTCATTTATTGAAGATTGTTGATGGCCAGCAGTCTTATTAATATCATTGTGGACACATTACTGCAAAAGCCAAACCGCTTGCCCAGCGTGGCGATTATGGGCATTTACCTCCTAATGCGTCTATACACATAGGTATTTTTTTTTGCACTTGCATCGAAATGTACTATTACGTGATACAATATAATATTTACTGGACCTCACCCAGTATGATGGTGACTGTACATAAAGATGTAGCTATTCACTAGACAGGCAGAGAATCGCCTCGTAAACCTAAGGGATCTGCACGTATCAAACTCTGTCAGGTCGTGGTTTGTTTACATTGTTGGCCGCTACGAACAAATAAAACATGGAAGCCGCACGCCATAGTAAATTGCCTTTCAAAAACGGTCCTGAATTTTAGTTGACAAATGTCACCCCCTCTTTAATGCATCACGGTAATTAATTTCAATGTAAACCTATAAAAAGTTAAACCGCCATTTATAAATAGTTGTAATTGGTGCATCAAACTTTTGATTGGCTATATAAACATTTGTCAAAGGTGTTGCGCCAAAATATGCGCGGTGTTAAGAAAAGTGCTATGTCCTGCCCATCTTGGCACAATTGAACAATAGATTTTGGGGGCATTTTTGAGCTGGCGTTAGACGTCCATGTTATACATGGTCGCAGGTTGGCCGGAATGAGAATTATTATCTGTTTTTCGACTCACCTTCAGCAAACTTGCAATGAAATCTTACGTTACGAAAATATTCATAAAAATAGTAGATGACAGCTTAATGTTAAGCGCAAAATATAAAATATTTTAATCAGAGCTGGGCAAAAAGTAAACTAATTACTTCTGTAAATTACATTGGCATGTAATATAGATTAATTATTAATCTAGATTACAAAGTACACATACAAATGTAATTTACAAGACTAATCAGATTACTTTTTGCTCAGCCCTGATTGTAATGTCACTTTACAATATATCACAAAGCAAAACAAGCAATGGAAACAAGCTGCACCCTTGTCGAAAATAAAAAGGGCTCGCGTAGTTTTATGTAAAGTTTTACTCTGCCCATCAGCACGGCGCTAAACTGGGCTCTCTTTAAATGATTTCACTGTTCGTTGAAGGTTCTAGATGGCAGGATCATATCGTCGGCTGACAACCAAAACTGTAACTTTTAGAATTAAGCCGTTTTGTTGTGGTCTTGTGAACTTATCCAATAATACACAAGCTGTTTTTTCAAGGAAATTTTACATATCCTTCATTTCTACAAAAAGTACTTAATAATAAGTTATTATAATAAAATACCTATACACTTCTAAAAGCTCGTATCGTTTTCTTAGTATATGAGAGAAATATTAGGCCCTTTTGATACGGACTTTGATATTTTAACATTTTGGAGGACAAGAAGAGGCTTATTAGAACTTGAAATTCAAAACATATATGCATTAGCAAAACTAATGCATATATGTCCTGGAAATAAGTCCTTTTGAAAAGACACTCCTTAAATGATCAGTATGATAAAAGCATTGTGTCATTACAATAATCCGTTTTATAATAATTCTACCAAATGAAACGTTGTCATACAAAAATTTGCTAATTGTTGGTTGTCAAAGTGAACCATCGGCGAAATGTTGGTTGGCAAATGAAATTCGGACAAAAAAAATATCACTCATATTTTAACGACAAACGGGTCTTAACGGGTGTAACGTCATGCCCGAAACTTCTTCAGGATATAATTAAACGTAAGTTTACGCGATTAAGACCCGTTTGTCTTTAAAATATTAATAGTATCGTAGCAAAAGTCATTATTTCGGGCTTTTGGAGATAGTTTTCTGTACTTGTAAGTACTAATATGTATTCTGTGCCGATACTTGCAAAGTCATAGTACGGCTAACAGTGGTAGTAGCTATAGAGCGTGATTACTTAATTAAAGATGGTTCGTTAGTCAATACCCGGCACAAGTGCAATCATAATTATGTGTGCATTTATTCGCCCTAATCCTTTGGAATAAGGTTGAGAATTGTATAGATATCTATCTTGGGTGTGTTTCAAACGGAATAGAGACAATTGCTGATTAGATGCGCAAATGCATTGGAACAAACGTCAATGCAGTGTACTGTATATACAGTCGCTATCAGATATATCGAAGCGGTCGAAGCGCTCACAAATATCTGAACATGATCTAACGCCATGGCAATAATAATGGCAGATATAAAAAACCTCTGGGCGTTTTCACAAACCGTTCTTGAAATCATCTTGTTATTTAATTCGGCCAAGTTTGGGCTTGTTCTACTGAGGATCACAAGCTCTTTCGATTCTAATAAGAGAAAAAAAATGTCCCAATATGTTTTTTTCATTACGATACCGTTTTTTCATAGATGTTCAAAGGCGGTAGCGTAATAAAAGGTATGAAAACTGTATGAACATTATGGGACAATTTTTTCTCCTAACAAAATCGAATGAGCTCGTGATTCTGAGTCGAATAAGCCTAAACTTTACTAAATTAAATAACAAGGTGATTTCAACAACGGTTTGTGAAAACGTCCACATTACATCCTTTAGTTATATTCTTCTACTTCTACCTAGCGTTATCCCGGCCTTTGCCAGGGTCCGCTTTCCTGCTACATTTCCTCCACTTTTGCGCAATCCTGGGCATCTTCTACTGTCAGCCCATTCACACTGATGTCAGCCTTCACGACATCTAGCCATCGCTTCTTTGGTCTGCCGCGGGGTCAGGGGCCGTCAAGGGCTAGGTTAAGACATATGTTTCCTACGTAGTCAGGTGGCCTACGACAAACGTGACCAAACCACCGAAGACGGCATTTTTGGAGCTTATTATTTAGTTATCAACATTATAATCATCTCAGCCATAAGACGTCCACTGCTGAACATAGGCCTCCCTTCTGGACCTCCACCGGTTAGATGCGACCTGCATACAGCGTGTCCCGGCGACCTTCATAAGGTGACCAACTAAATGGCAACTGTAGGTATTATATTGTCAAAGAGTTGTAAAAATGTCAAAAACAATTAAATATTTACTAATTACTATCATAATTTGCGGTATCAGAGTACATTTATCCTAAAAAAGCCGCGACGCCTTTACCCCGGTTGACCCTATACAAGATAACGTACGGCTTAAGATGCCTTCGGTGATCAAATGGTTAGTTAAATATACCTCGTTAGTCAATACAGCTGCAGTACAGAGTACCCAATGACAATCACTGATTGGTCGAATCAAATCAAGCGTCAAAGCAGTGATAGTTCGATCAGTAGGCTTAGCGCATGATTGGCGCGACACGATCTCGCGGCAAGTTAGATCGACCGTTCCTCGTGGCGATCGCAGTAATGTGTCCACTGTCCACTATGAGGACGCTGCTGCCCACCACAAATCTATCAAAGAATGGTCAGTGACCCTTGGATCCCTTCACATCACACACATCACATCATCAGCCTATGATAGTCTGGACGAAGGCTTCTTCTATTAAACTGTGCGTATAGACGCATTAGGAAGTAAATGTCCATAATCGCCACGCTGGGCAAGCGGATTCGCGATCGCAGTAATGTGTCTACTATGATGACGCTGCTGCCTATCATAAATCTATCAAAGAAAGGTCAGTGTCACTGACTCAGTGACTCTTCAATCCCTTAGTCGACTCTTACGACACCCATGGGAAGAGTTGGTGGTGACAAATGTATTCTTACTACCGTCACCACACGGCCGTTACGTACCGTAAGAACATAATTAAAAAAAAATCGAATCAGCATGTTTCCTAGTCAAGGTATCGGGAACCCGCTGGAGGCAAGCAGCTTAGAACCGGTCATATTGGCGATCATTGAGGGAGGCATATGTACAGCAGCGGACGTCTTTTGGCTGAAATGATGAATGATAATGATGTTTCCTGTATTTTCCATGAAGAATTCTACCTATTGCATAAAGTACAGTTTCTTGACTACCATGTTTGGCTACCATGATCTTTTGGGTCCACTGACGCGGTGCGGAGCGGAGTGGACCTGTGCAAAATTGACCAATTACATTGTTCAAATTCAAAATTCGAAACACTGTGATGCGGTCTCATTGGCCGAGCTCCCCATAGCTCCGCTCCGCGTCAGTGGAGCCGCACCCTTAATGTCAGTTTAGGTTCGGCCTGTCAGTTTTCGACAGTTATTCTATACTGACACATCGCGATTCAGATAAGGTTCTAAACTGGTTCGTATTTGAAGGGTCCACGGAAAGAACATGTCTAGTCAATTCAAATTACAGAAGGAAAATACCATCTTACTTTTAACAGAGTAAGGTGTTCGTAACAAAATCAACGAATTTCGACGAATCACGTAATGAGCGAATGCTCCTTTGGTCTAAATGCATCTCAATACGATTAGTGTTGGTAGACTCGAGTCGTTTGAGTCCTTCATTATACGACTAGACTCAGTTTTAAGGACTACATGTAGTCAGAAGACTCGCTAGATTCGTGTCTAAGAAATCAACGAATTTTGACGAATCACGTTTTGTTTAACGTACAAATTTCGTAGAGGAGGGGATAGAATGAGCGAAGCGAATGCTCATTTTGTCTAAATGCACATTAACCTTTCGTATGGTTAGTAGCTGATCTGCTCCATTACAATTTAACTTTACGCAATAGCCGTCAAAGTAAAATTTTGATTGAACTGTTTGACGGTAACTCATACTAAAGGTTAAGTAGATTGTAATTTAAACCAGCACTTTTAAGCACCAGCTACTTGGGCTCAAAAGACAAAAAGTTTGTGCAGTAGTCAGAACTCTAACTGGACACTGTAAGTTGAACAAACATAAATATGTTTCTAATGGGTAAGAAACAAGAACCAACATGCAGGTTCTGCCAGAAATCAGAGGAAACTGCTATGCACATCCTCTGCTCCTGCGGACCACTAATGTACAAAAGAAGTATTCACCTAGGTAGGCAGGTACTTCAACCTCACGAGGTACAGAATATTATAGCCCAAAGAATCTGGAACTTCCTAGACTCAACGGGTATTCGTAATGAACTATAAAACAGGGCTGCCACAATAGATCGTAACCGGTCGATGCGGCAAATTTTCTAGCCCTTATCTACAATAAATAAATAAGTAGATCGTGGTAGCCCTCTTTGGGTGAAAACACATTTATCAGCATGCGTACGCATTTTGTCTACTAAAATTGGCCGTTTAGTATGAAACGTGTAAGCATGCGTACGCGTGCGGAAAGCTGAACGCGGTCCCATACTAAACTGACATTTTCTATAGACAAAATGCGTACGCATGCTGATAAATGTGTCTTCACCCTTAAACAACTTGAATTCGGATAGAACTGACCGTAGCCTCACTAGGTATACTTATTACGAATGTACGCTAACTTCACAAAGGGGCAATTCGTGTGTTCAGTCTGTTTAGCTTTACCACGAGAATACCGTAAGCAATAGCTTTGGGATTTGTGGCTCTATGACGTCATCATCAGCCAATCTAAAGAAAGAAAGAAAATTTACTTTAGTACAATGCAAGACGTAGAATAATTATAAATAGCATCATTATTATACAGTGTATTACCGTGATACGGGCTTTTATCGAAACCAAGGACTGCGATGCAGATTTTTAGCCGTGAGCAGTATTTGATTCGAAATTCTGATTATTAAATTAATCAACTTTCTAAGAAAAGTTAATTGAGAAGCAATGTACTTCAAAATGAATCGTTAATTTGCACTTGACAATGAGAGATCGCAGCCACTCGCAACATTTGACAACTAAGCAGTACACGCGTTACATTGATCGTTCGGAGCAAATAAACTTAATTGTACGGTCAATTTAAATATTTGTCAAATGTTAATACTTTAAAATGATTACTAGTTATGCGTATTATCACCAATTTTTATAGAGATATATTTATATCGACAAACGATATTTATCTGCTACTTACTAGGAGACGTTTTGATTTTAGAATGGCTTAAGTCTAACGCTTTTAAAACTGTCATTTTTACGTCTCAAAATTCGTAAATTTCGATTATTTATCTCTTTCAAACCAATAATGTCTTAGTCGAAGTGATGTAGACTTTTGCCGAAGGCTAAAGTGCGAGGTAGAAGCGGATTTATCTTAGAACTAGCGAGTTGGGCGATCAGTTGGCCGACGGGTTGAGGCGACTTTGTTTACTAGCTTTTAGCACTAGTGCTGGGACAAATATTTAAATCATGGAGCTTTTTGAATGATAAGGATTTAAAATTTCATGAGACAATAACTTTAAATACACCGTGGCCTGTTTAAACCTGACCGATTTTAACAGTGTATTCCCGACCACATTTAGAAACTATAATATTTATGATATAAACTCTTCTGGATATCGCCTAGTTTTAGGGTTATTACCAATTGAAAAAAAAACCTTTTGTCTAATTCTTACCTAGTACAGTAGTACATTACGACACAAGTGCGAAAAACATGAAATTCGAAACGAGTGGCGACGTTTTTTAGTACAGATGGCCCTCCGAAGTTTTGGACCTGACGTAAAATGACCTACTTCTCGCACTAGAGCCTAAAAAAAGTACACCATCTGTACTAAAAAAGGTATTTTTAAAGGCGTTGGTGTCATTATGGAGAATAGTCCCATAATAGATGTCAACAAGTGAGAAATAAAACCTTTAACAATTAGGTTTTTGTAAAAATAAAAGTTAACACTCATATTAATTGCCAATTTCATGAATAACATTTACTTCTTATGTTAATATACATTCAAAAATAGTAAAAAAAAAAATTTTTTTTTGCCGAAAATAAAAAAAATCATAATATTTTTTGTTTGTTTTATTGATATAAATTTCTGATGAAATATGTGGTTAAATCTTTCAGGTTGTAAGAGCCCACGGTGTATAATTAAACGTGTAAGTCACGACGCGCGACATGGTCGCCTATTAGTTGTCCCATGGTCGCCCTAGGTCTCCATTATCTTTATAGTTTTTTGGACATGGTGAGCTCAGTGTGCTTATTGTCTATCGTTTTCGGTGAAACAAGCCTGCAGTCGGATATGACTTTAGTGCCGGCGCGACGAGCGTCAGTACGCGCCGTGCTCGGGAGTAGTGAGGCGTGAATGCGGGCTCAGTGCTTGATAATGGAGACCTAGGCTCTCCGAAACATGTCTTTTTTTTTTTATACCACGTCGGTGGCAAACAAGCATACGGCCCGCCTGATGGAAAGCAGTCACCGTAGCCTATGGGCGCTTGCAACCCCAGGGGTGTCACATGCGCGTTGCCGACCCAATAAGAACTTGTACACTCCTCTTTTGAAGAACCCCATACTGTAGTCCAACGGGAAAACCTCGGCAGGGAGCTCATTCCACAGACGGACCGTCCGCGGGAGGAAGTTCCTCTGAAACCGCACGGTGCGCGACCATTTAGGTTGCAAGGTGTGAGGATGAGCGCCCAGTCGGTGGCGAGCGGTGCGATGATGAAAAGTGGAAGCGGCAGCACTCCGCACCCTCGTTGAGCCTGGCTACCTTACTCACCAGCAGGAACACAACACTATGTGTAGTGTTATTTGGCTGCGGTTTTCTGTAAGGCGGAGGTACTTCCCCAGTTGGGCTCTGCTCTAGATAAGAGCGAGATGGCATCCGCTGTGCTGTGCCCTACCACACAAAGCGGGATGTCATTCGCTATGCCCTACCTCAACTATATTAATGTCGCGCGTAGTGACTAAATACACGTGAGTTTAACCGTTTCATTATATAAATTATATTTTGTAGTTAATGTTGCTTACGAAACTTTAAATTCAATTGTAAGAGCTATTGTACCTAATATCTATCTTGTACCTTACTATAAATATGCAGCTAATAATTATTTGTAACTAAATGCTGTTATAAGCAGTCTAGTTGACGTAACTAAAAACCAAAGAGCTGGCGACTTCCTCGCACAACGCATCAGTGTTGCGATACAGCGAGGAAATGCCGCCAGCGTCCTCGGTACAATGCCACAAGAGCCAATCTTAAGTTGCATTCAGACCAAAAGAGCATTCGCTGTTGTATCCCCCGCTCTACGAAATCAACCAATCACGTTTTGTGTAACGATCGAATTTCGAAGAGTGGTGGGTTAGAATAGCGAATGTTCGTTTGGTCTGAATGCACCTTTAAATATAGGGTTGTTATATTTAATGTATGTTATATACTCATACATATAGAATGAATTGTACAGTTGTTATATACAATTGTACAGTTATAAAAATTAAAGACCGATAAAAGTTATCAGTTTTTAAATGTTTTATTTTATAGTGATTTTTAAGCGTAAAAAGGCGAAGGATAATTATCTGAAAAGTTTTCCACTGCGTTATCATTTCTGAAAAATTTGAAACCACAGGCAGTAAATAATTAAAATCTCTAGAAAGTATCTTTCTTCACCTATCAAGATGGAAAAATCTCAATTTACCGAAAAACTTCCCAACTATATACTGCAACTAAATATGGCCCTGGCCGTGTGGTGACGGCAGTAAGAATACATTTGTCACCACCCCAACTCCTCCTGCGGGTGTCGCAAAAGTTGACTAAGGGATTGAATTATCACTGACCATTATTTGATTAAAGATTGATGACGCTGCTGCCCGTCATCTATCTTTAATCAAATAATGGTCAGTGACAATTCAATCCCTTAATCACCACGACGAGCAAGCGGATTGGCGATCGCAGTAATGTGTCCAATATGATGACGCTGCTGCCCATCATCAATCAAATCAAAGGATGGTCAGTGACACTTCAATCCCTTAGTCGACTCTTACGACTCCCGCGGGAAGAGTTGGGGTGTGACAAATGTATTCTTACTGCCGTCACCACACGGCAATAGTACCAGTACCATTATAATTATAATACCATCGAGTTTTAATTTTAATAAGGTTACCATGGGACTTGATTAATTTGTTTACAACTATCCCACTATTTATTTACTTATTTTATTTCTACATATGTTCCAGCCTTAAACATGAACACCAGTTGGCTGCCGTGCGCCACCAATTAGAGAAGGCTCAGGCAGAGGGACAGAGCAGGAGAGCACAGGCCACCACCCAGCAACTGGTAGCGAAACCCTCGGTAGGCCGTGGATATGCCAACGCCCTGAAGATGCCCAAGGGGCAGCCGCCCCGTCCAGTAGAGCCGCGAGGGCCATCCGTTCTTTTTTATCCCGACGACGGCTCCAATGCTAAGAACAGTGAGGACACCAAGAAGATACTCCAGGACATTTGATTAAAGATTGATGACGCTGCTGCCCGTCATCAATCTTTAATCAAATAATAGTCAGTGACAATTCAATCCCTTAGTCGACTTTTGCGACACCCGCAGGAGGAGTTGGGGTGGTGACAAATGTATTCTTACTGCCGTCACCACATGGCCATTAGCACGATTAATATAACATTAAATTTACACCTAATGGAAGATATAGATATAAGATATAGATATATACCTATCGATTAAGTTTTGGACCATTGTTTGCAAGCTTTTGGATTTTAGTTAATAGGTCGTTTTACGGTATTATTATCAAGGTCGATTATTATCCATTTATTTATAATCATTAATAATTTTACAATTTATTTATTTTATAGCAGTTCTTTAACATGGAAGTAAAACATCAGACTAATTGGGAAATGTAATGTAAAATGGGTGAATAAACTTTTTTCTGTCTGTTATTGCCACGGTAACCGCAGGTTTTATGCAAAATTATATTACTTAAACTATGAAAATTAGCATTTTTCTACTGTTATTATATTAAGTCTTCTCCTAAATGGCCTACGAACATAGAAGACACGCATGTTTGCATAATTTAAGAATTATAATTTTACAAAAAACCAACGTAACTCAGGTGACCGTAACCATGGCAATAACAGAAAAAAGTTGATTCACCCAAATATGGATGTAGTTAAAATAAATTATTGAACATTTTGCAGGACATAATACACGAAGAAATTATTACTAAGATGTAGATTGCAGTAATTTTTGTACAGAACTTATATTTAATAAATTGAAAAGAACTTTAAAGAGTAGGTCATCTGGCAGTACAGAAACGAGACACGTGACTTCATTTTTGTGTATTTAATATAAAACTCCATAGTTTCGACCGTTTTGAAAGTTGGAAAAAAGATGTTGATTGGACTTGACAGTCATCCTGCCTATTCAAATATTCCTTTTAACTTTACTGTGGTGTGATTCCCATCACTAGCTCTTACCTAGCCAGCTAGATTTAGTACATATTTGATTGTGGACGGGATGTTTTACCTAAGTTACAAATTAAGCAAAAGTTTGGTCTTACTGGCATTCCCTTCTGTGAGCATGTCGGAAGTAGTTTCTTCAATTTGGAACATGGATTGGTGTAATGTTAAGGCTGGAACACATGTAAAAATAAAATAAGTAAATAAATAGCATGGGATAGTTGTAAACAAATGAATCAAGTCCCATAGTAAGCTTATTAAAATTAAAACTCGATGGAATTATAATTATAATGGTACTGGTACTATTGCCGTGTGGTGAAGGCAGTAAGAATACATTTGTCACCACCCAACTCTTACCGCTGGAGTCGTAAGAGTCGACTAAGGGATTGAAGTGTCAGTGACCATCCTTTGATTTGATTGATGACGGGCAGCAGCGTCATCATAGTGGACACATTACTGCGATCGCGAATCGGCTTGCCCAGCGTGGTGATTATGGGCATTTACGTCCTAATGCGTCTATACGCATAGTTAGTAGGAGAGGCCTACGTCCAGCAGCGGAATAAGATAGGCTGATGATGTGATGAGGATGATGATGATGATGGTACTATAAGCCGCTATAAATATTATATTATAATAAGCATAGATCGGACAAATGTGCTTCAATGTTTGCAATAGTATGGACATGACTATAAAATTGATTAAATGAATAATTAAACGAATAATTTCTTAATATTAGATTTCGAAGCTTTAAGGAGACTATTTAGAAGGGTTTTCATAGTTACCAGTGAAAATGATTTAATGACTAATTTTTCAATCAAAGGAGGGTGGGCAAATTAGCCTATTAACCAATAACGACAAACGGTATGCCTCTGGATAGCTTATGTTAAGCTCCGTAACTTTTACTACGGCAGGAACTTCCAAATATGTGAGTGAAGAAACTTAATAGCACTTAAAAACTGGGAGTGACAGAGTATTTAACTATTGCAAGTGTTCCTGATTGACAATTAGACGTCATTATTACTCGTTCCTTATAAGTCTTAAATTAAAAAAGTGTTTAATTTCCGCAAATATGTCGTAGTCTCGTAAGATACTCTGTATATTGTATACTAGCTTTTGCCCGCGGCTTCGCACGCGTAGATTTTGGACTTCTATGAAAAAAAAATGTAAAAACCTAACCTGAACCTCCTTTGATGAAAACGAACGACTGTTTTTATGTGTGGTCGCAGTTCTAATTCTAACCTAACCCAAAACCTACTTTGATAGCCGTTCGTTTCTGTGTGAGATCGCAGTTCTTACCTTTCCTAAACCGAAGTAGAATCTTACCTTATTACATTCTGTCTGAAGTCTGTTTCATTGAACAGCATATTAGTATGACATAATTAAATACTTAATTGCAAATAAACTACACGAAATAAAACTAGCAACGCAGGCATCGTCATTTAGCGTTTCAACCGCCTAATTTTGGTAGCATGATTTTTGTCGAAGTTTCTATTCGTTAGAATGTGCTACTTTGTCATTTTAAGGAGGCACGATATCTTATACAAATGGCGAAGTATAACATTGAGACGTTTAGAAATTTCGGCAAAAATGATGCCACCAAAATTAGGCGGTTGAAATTCTCAGATATTCACCCTCCTACAAAATAATAATGTAATCCGCCACAGGCTTCGTCCTTTTCTCTTATGGTAGAATAGTCAAGCCAAAACATTTAACCGGTGATGAGTCCAGTCAATCAGGGCTCCCACCACAGTGACTCGATAAACCAAAGAAACGATATCCATGATGTTTTTTTTTACTGTTTAACTATTTCACCCCTTTCAGAGGTTGAATTCTCAAAAATCTAAAACACATCTTTATCTTTTTATGTTTAGGAATACTCCTGTAAAGTTTTGGATAAAATGGTTTAAATAATCAAGTTTTCCCATACAAACTCTGGACCCCCATCATTGCACTCCATAGGGTGTGGATTTTGTTTTTTTTTTAAACCACCCCTACACCCTTAAAGGAACCTACGTGCTAAATTTGGAATCTCTAGAACCAGAAGTAAACGTAAATAATTAACCATTGTTTGTTTTTCGAAAATTAAGATTAAATAAAGAAAATAAATAAAGATTAAAAATAAAAATTAATTAAATAAAGATTAATTATTAATGTTCTCATTTAATTTACAGAATACTCCTGTGAAATTTCGGATAAAATAGTCCAACTAATCTTGTTTCACCATACAAACTTTGGAGCCCCATTTCAACTCTATAGGAGGTGAATTTTAAAAAATCCTGGAATTTAATTTTCTTACATTTTTATTCTAAATTAGTTTACGCAATATGCAATTTCTTAATCTAAAACTAAACTTTTTTTCATACAAACGTTCAACCCCATTTTTTACACGACTGCCAAAAGGAGAGTATATGTGTTCAGTCCCTATGTATGTTTCATATTTTCTTTAAACGCGCAGATCTTCGCTACCACTTAACCGTTTTTAATAGTGTAAGGTATCATTAGAATCCTCGTGGCGTCGCGGGTAACATAGGATATGTGACGTCACGTTAAAAAGAATATGGCGGCCTAAAAATTCAATATTATCTAACCAAAAAAAATAAATATTAAAGAAACCTATCGAGTTTGGTATCAAAATGAAGAGCTTCAAACAACGATTACAAATATGTACATAACATACATGTGTGTAATTTATTCAAGAAGAGCGAGATTCATTAAAATGCAATCAAATCACAAAAAATAATATGTGATCCAAACGCTATGATTTAGGTATCAAATTAAAGCATTTTACATGCAGATTGTAAATACAGATACAAGTTATATGTTTAAGTATATGTATGAAGAGAAAACTCGAAATGTTCTACATCGCGGTATTGAAATTTTTCTTTGAATTCTAAGCCGTGACAGAACTGTCACCGCTGACACGGGGCTTAGTGTGTATGAAACAGATACATTATATAAGTGTTTGTGGTCGAGTGGTAAAACGCACGGCTGCTACGCAGCGGTTCTGGGTTCAATCCCCGGCTTGTGCCGATGAGTTTTTCGAAAAACTTATGGATGTACATCATCATTTGATATCATCACAAGTGCTTTACGGTGAAGGAAAACATCGTGAGGTAACCTGTTTGGGAGTTCCCAACAAGTATTGGGCCAGCGTTGGGACCACGCAAAATAGGCACCGTTAGATGTCGAGTTGCGGAAAATAGCTATAACACAATATTGGAAATAACATTTTCCTACGTAAATAGTTTGCGATATACGAGATATTTAACCACATATGTATGTTACGTCCAACCACATACGATACGTCAGTTTATCGCCGCGAGATAGATTTTCCATCTTTTACTAACTATATGAATAAAAGAGGGATGGATAGTCTATTTTGCAGCGATATACTGTCGCACTAATCATGTGCTAATGCCATGCACGTACCTAACTAGTATCGAGGATTTCTAGATATGATTTGAATATCAGGCAAATGTACCTAACAATACAATAACAACATCAATTGTGGCCAAACAAAATTGCATCAAAATTAAAACTTGAAATATATTAAAAAATAAATTGTAGTGGCTCTTTTTCGCCTACGGCCCTTCAGCCATTCGCAGACGTTCAGTCTTCGCATTTTCTCGAAACGAAATTGTCGAGTCTGCGGCCCTGAGATTCGTTTTAAAGCTATACTTTTACATTGTATAGCGAAGGAGCGCTGGGCTCTGGTAGCTCGGTCTTCGGCCTCGTAAGCCGGCGCCCCTCTGGAGGACACTTCGGGCTATCAGTCCTACGCGGAGAGCGGTCTACAACTTTCGCAAATTGTGGAAACGATCATCGGGCCTGCGGCTCTTTTTTATGTTTCACTATTTCATTACGTGCCCTGATAGCGCTAAGCTCTGGCTTCGATTGTTAAGATAGTTAAGAAAGACGGTTGTACCGCGTGGACTCGCCCGTCGAGCCTCCAGTCCTCGGGATCGCGCCGAGAGCACCCCGATTGTGCCGCTCCAAGTCCTCGGCTCTAAGCGGAGCTGGGCTTAAGATGCTGGGGTAGTTGACAGAGCTTGGTAGCTTATTTTTTTCACAGCTCCGTCTTCGACCTTGCTTTTAATTTCTTACAAAGTGTCATGCTAGGGCACTCTTAGTGAAAGTTCGGGCCTCTTCCTCCACTGGTCCGGGCCGATGTCTGGACTCTGGTAGATCGACTTTCGGCTTCGCGAACCAATGCCCCTCTTAGGGACGATTTGGACCTTCAGCTCTACGCGGAGCAGGGCCTACTACGGTCTTCGCAGGTTGTCAATACTACTTCAATACTTTGATTATTTTTTATGTTACCCTATTTCACCGCCCAGCGTGGTAACGCTGGGCTCTGGCGGCTCGGCTTTCGGCCGTTGACTCAACACGAAGCTCAGCTTTCGGTCTTCGTTAGAGTTTGTAGCGAATTGTCGGGCCTAATACAGTTGACCCTTTGACCGCCACTGGCCGACAACTATGCCAATGCAGTAGAAACTTACGCGGGACACCATAAAGTTAAATTTCGTTTATATAGTCACGTACGCGTGGCGTCTGGAGCTCAGCATATTCGTTCGTCTGGCGGTCAAAAGGCTAAAGGGGACGGTTATACCGTGTGGTCTCACCCGTCGGGCCTTCGGCCCTACTTGGATGTCGGCTTATTCAGATGTTGGGGTAGTTGAAGAAGCATGGTAGCTCAATTTTCGCTAACCTTCCGGCCCTCGCGCGGCGTGCCCTACCTACGGCTTCGCCCGAAATACCTGAGATGGGAACTCTTCGGGCCTCTGGAGCGAACTTCGGCCCTACGCAGGGTCAGCCTTCCAAATAAATTTTATGAAAATTTAAAGAATCTTCGAATACACTAAAAGGTTTCAAATAAATAAATTAATTAAAAATTAAAAAACACGACTGCCGTTTAAAAACGTTCTTAAAAGTAAAAAATAATTCCTTTTTCAGGTTTATTCTTGTGAGGGTATCTACATATAAGCGCTTGTCTTATTACTTTTGATATTTTGTTTCGATTGCAGTCGGGGAACCTTCATAATGTTTATATTTTCCGTAATGAAAGGTTCCCCGACTGCAACCGAAACAAAATATCGAAAGTAATA
Organism: Thaumatotibia leucotreta; assembly: GCA_025490895.1. Classification (NCBI taxonomy): domain Eukaryota; kingdom Metazoa; phylum Arthropoda; class Insecta; order Lepidoptera; family Tortricidae; genus Thaumatotibia; species Thaumatotibia leucotreta. The sequence continues at coordinate 45,071 of JALPQI010003152.1, read as the reverse complement.
AGACAAGCGCTTATATGTAGATACCCTCACAAGAATAAACCTGAAAAAGGAATTATTTTTTACTTTTAAGAACGTTTTTAAACGGCAGTCGTGTTTTTTAATTTTTAATTAATTTATTTATTACCCCCTTAGGAGTATTTTTTTTATACAAGTACTCGAGGTAAAATACTCGTACTATATAACATGGTAGAGGTATGTAGATAAGTACCTACTTCTTCATTGGCAACAACACTTCTATGACGTTTTGAATTAAATAGCCCAACGAATCTGGTTCCTCCTTACAAACTTTAACCTTCCATTTAACCCACATCCATAAAAATCAATTTTGGGAATGAATTTTCAAAAAACCTGAAACACGTGTTTACTTATTTATTGTTAAAAACATTCATGTGAAGTTTCGAATAAAATAGCCCAACTAATCTTATTTCCCCATACAAACTTTAACCCCCATAGGGAATGAATTTTCAAAAAACCTGAAACACGTGTTTACTTAAATATTTATTGTTAAAAACATTCGTGTGAAGTTTCGAATAAAATAGCCCAGCTAATCTTATTTCCCCATACAAACTTTAACCCTCCATTTAACCCCCATAGGGAACGAATTTTCAAAAAACCTGAAACACATGTTTACTTATTTATTATTAAAAACATTCCTGTGAAGTTTCGAATAAAATAGCCCAACTAATCTTATTTCCCCATACAAACTATAACCCTCCATTTAACCCCCATAGGGAATGAATTTTCAAAAAAACCTGAAACACGTGTTTACTTATTTATTGTTAAAAACATTCATGTGAAGTTTCGAATAAAATAGCCCAACTAATCTTATTTCCCCATACAAACTTTAACCCTCCATTTAACCCCCATAGGGAATGAATTTTCAAAAAACCTGAAACACGTGTTTACTTATTTATTGTTAAAAACATTCATGCGAAGTTTCGATTAAAATAGCCCAACTAATCTTATTTCCCCATACAAACTTTAACCCTCCATTTAACCCCCATAGGGAATGAATTTTCAAAAAACCTGAAACACGTGTTTACTTATTTATTATTAAAAACATTCCTGTGAAGTTTCGAATAAAATAGCCCAACTAATCTTGTTTCCCCATACAAACTTTAACCCCCCATTTAACCCCTTTAAGATATCAAATGAAGCTTACAAAGTATTCATTGACATTTTTTCTATGATATTCGAGCTTTGTGTTCCGCTAGAAAGAGTTAAAGTATCGTTGAAAAAACAACCAAATTGGAAAACTAAAGGCATTCTGAAGTCTTGCAAGATTAAACGTAAAATGTACGTATCAATGCAAAGCAAGAAAATGTGTGCAAAACATTCGTATAAATATCATCGATATTCGAAATTCTTAAAAAAAATTATAAGGTCCTCAAAAATAATATCTAATGATAAATATATAAAAAACAGTTCAAATAAGTCCAAGGCTACCTGAAGCTTGATAAAACAGAACACAAGCTTATGTAACTCTATACCAAACACAATTGACAGAATAAACGAAAATGATCGAACACACACAAAGCCCTCGGAAATAGTTGATGTATTTAATAAATATTATATAAATCTCAATAAGACAAATCCTGTACATCATAGTCACTATAAATCTATGTCCAAACGTGTTTGTAATAGTATATTTTTAAGTCCCGTTGATGATTTTGAAGTCAAGAAAGTTGTGAGCAGCCTAAAAAATAAAAAAAGCTCTGGGTATGACAACATATCAATGCAAATAATAAAGGCATGTATTGGCTACATAGCTAAACCCTTAGTACACATAATAAATCTTACTCTAGAGACTGGATACTTCCCGGATGATCTAAAAAAAGCAATTATAAAACCATTGCACAAAAAAGGGCCAAAAAATGAGATGGAAAATTATAGGCCAATCGCACTTTTATCTAGTTTTAGTAAAATATTAGAAAAAATTATACACAACAGGTTCACTAGCTTCTTATTAAAAAATGATATTTTAAACCATTCACAATTCGGATTTCAAAAAGGAAAATCAACCACATTAGCAATATTTTCAATTTTTAAAAATATTTGGGAAAAAGTAAATTCAGGTAATGTGAGTGTGGCACTTATGCTTGATATGTCCCGGGCATTTGATTGCGTTGTACACAGCATAATGTTAAAACAGTTAGAACACATTGGCATAAGAGGAAATGCTCTAAATCTACTACATAGTTATTTATGTGGTCGAAGCCAGGCTCTACAAATAGATAGTTACAACCCACAAACTAAAAATATAGAGGTAATATTATCTAGTTACGAGGAAGAAACGGTTGGGGTGCCACAAGGAAGCGTTCTCGGTCCGCTCTTATTTTTAATATATTTAAATGAGTTTCCATGCGCTGCAAAAGAATTATGCGTAAATATAATCTACAGGAATTCACGAGGATTCTAATGATACCTTACACTATTAAAAACGGTTAAGTGGTCGCGAAGATCTGCGCGTTTAAAGAAAATATGAAACATACATAGGGGCTGAACACATATACTCTCCTTTTGGCAGTCGTGTACGTTACGGAAAATATGAACATTATGAAGGTTCCCCGACTGCAATCGAAACAAAATCTCGTAAGTAATAAGACAAGCGCTTATATGTAGATACGCTCACAAGAATAAACCTGAAAAAGGAATTATTTTTTACTTTTAAGAACGTTTTTTAACGGCAGTCGTGTTTTTAATTTTTTAATTAATTAATTTATTTGAAACCTTTTAGTGTACATATTGGAAGATTCTTTAAATTTCGATAAAATTTGGAAGGCTCACCCTGCGTAGGGCCGAAGTTCGCTCCGGAGGCCCGAAGAGTTCCCATCCCAGGTATTTCGGGCGAAGCCGTAGGTAGGGCACGCCGCGCAAGGGCCGGAACGTTAGCGAAACCAATGTAAATTTACGTTAAGCGAGTCCGAACTTCCGAAGGGTGAGGTTTAGGATGGGAGGCCGAAAGCAGAGCTCGCGGAGGCCCGGACTATCACTTCGAAGGCCGAAGCCTGTCACTCGCAAGTAATTTAGAGCAAGGCTGAAGGCCGAGCTGTGAGAAAATTGAGTTACCATGCTTCTTCAACTACCCCAACATCTGATATGCCGACATCCACGTAAGACCGAAGGCCCGACGGGTGAGACCATACGTATAACCGTCCCCTTTAGCCTTTTGACCGCCAGACGAACGAATATGCTGAGCTCCAGACGCCACGCGTACGTAGTTGTCGGCCAGTGGCGGTCAAAGGGTCAACTGTCTTAGGCCCGATAGTTCGCTACAAACTCTAAAAAGCTGAGCTTCATGTTGAGTCAACGGCCGAAAGCCGAGCCGCCAGAGCCCAGCGTTACCACGCTGGGCGGTGAAATATAGGGTAACATAAAAAATAATCAAAGTATTGAAGTACGTAGTATTGACAAGCTGCGAAGACCGTAGTAGGCTCTGCTCCGCGTAGGGCTGAAGGTCCAAATCGTACCTAAGAGGGGCAGTGGTTCGCGAAGCCGAAAGCCGAGCTACCAGAGCCCAGACATCGGCCCGGACCAGTGGAGGAAGAGGCCCGAACTTTCACTAAGAGTGCCATAGCATTACACTTGTAAGAAATTTAAAGCAAGGCCGAAGACGGAGCTGTGGAAAAAATAAGCTACCAAGCTTTTTCAACTACCCCAGCATCTGAATATGCCCAGCTCCGCTTAGAGCCGAGGACTTGGAGCGGCACTATCGGGGTGCTCTCGGCGCAATCCCGAGGACTGGAGGCTCGACGGGCTAGTCCACGCGGTACAATCGTCCTTCTTAACTATCTTAACAATCGAAGCCAGAGCTTAGCGCTATCAGGGCACGTAATGAAATAGTGAAACATAAAAAAGAGCCGCAGGCCCGACGATCGTTTCCACAATTTGCGAAAGTTGTAGACCGCACTCCGTGTAGGACTGATAGCCCGAAGTGTCCTCCAGAGGGGCGCCGGCTTGCGAGGCCGAAGACCAAACTACCAGAGAGAGTCCAGCGCTCCTTCGCTATACAATGTATAAGTACACTTATACGATACCTGAGATTCGTTTTAAAGCTACAGCTTTAAAACGAATCTCAGGGCCGCAGACTCGACAATTCGTTTCGAGAAAATGCGAAGACTGAACGTCTGCAAATGGCTGAAGGGCCGTAGGCGAAAAAGGGCCTAAATACAATTTATTTTTTAACATATTTCAAGTTTTAATTTTGATGCAATTTTGTTTGGCCACAATTGCTGTTGTTATTGTATTGTTAGGTACATTGGCCTGATATTCAAATCATATCTAGAAATCCTCGATATTACTTAGGTACGTTACGTACATGGCATTAGCACATGATTAGTGCGACAGTATATCGCTGCAAAGTAGACTATCCCTCTTTTATTCATATAGTTGGTAAAAGATGGAAAATCTATCTCGCGGCGACAAACTGACGTCCCTACCAATGATGTACTAAGCATACATATGTGGTTAAATATCTCGTATCTCGCAAACTATTTACGTAGGTAAATGTTATTTCCATTCTTATTAAATATTGTGTTATAGCTATTTTCCGCAACTCGACATCTAACGTGCCTATTTTGCGTGGTCCCAACGCTGGCCCTATACTTGTTGGGAGCTCACAAACAGGTTACCTCACGATGTTTTCCTTCACCGTAAAGCACTTGTGATGATATCAAATGATGATGTACATACATAAGTTTTTCGAAAAACTCATCGGCACAAGCTGGGGATTGAACCCAGAACCGCTGCGTAGCAGCCGTGCGTTTTACCACTCGACCACACACACTTATATAATGTATCTGTTTCATACACACTAAGCCCCGTGTCAGCGGTGACAGTTCTGTCACGGCTTAGAATTCAAAGAAAAATTTCAATACCGCGATGTAGAACATTTCGAGTTTTCTCTTCATACATATAATTAAACATATAACTTGTATCTGTATTTACAATCTGCATGTAAAATGCTTCAATTTGATACCCAAATCATAGCGTTTGGATCACATATTATTCTATGCGATTTGATTGCATTTTAATGAATCTCGCTCTTCTTGAATAAGTTACACACATATAAGTTATGTACATATTTGTAATCGTTGTTTGAAGCTCTTCATTTTGATACCAAACTCGATAGGTTTATTTAATATTTATTTTTTTTGGTCAGATAATATTGAATTTCAAGGCCGCCAAATTATTTTTAACGTGACGTCACATATCCTATGTTACCCGCGACGTCACGAGGATTCTAATGATCTGCCAAAAGGAGAGTATATGTGTTCAGTCCCTATGTATGTTTCATATTTTCTTTAAACGCGCAGATCTTCGCTACCACTTAACCGTTTTTAATAGTGTAAGGTATCATTAGAATCCTCGTGGCGTCGCGGGTAACATAGGATATGTGACGTCACGTTAAAAAGAATATGGCGGCCTAAAAATTCAATATTATCTAACCAAAAAAAATAAATATTAAAGAAACCTATCGAGTTTGGTATCAAAATGAAGAGCTTCAAACAACGATTACAAATATGTACATAACATACATGTGTGTAATTTATTCAAGAAGAGCGAGATTCATTAAAATGCAATCAAATCACAAAAAATAATATGTGATCCAAACGCTATGATTTAGGTATCAAATTAAAGCATTTTACATGCAGATTGTAAATACAGATACAAGTTATATGTTTAAGTATATGTATGAAGAGAAAACTCGAAATGTTCTACATCGCGGTATTGAAATTTTTCTTTGAATTCTAAGCCGTGACAGAACTGTCACCGCTGACACGGGGCTTAGTGTGTATGAAACAGATACATTATATAAGTGTTTGTGGTCGAGTGGTAAAACGCACGGCTGCTACGCAGCGGTTCTGGGTTCAATCCCCGGCTTGTGCCGATGAGTTTTTCGAAAAACTTATGGATGTACATCATCATTTGATATCATCACAAGTGCTTTACGGTGAAGGAAAACATCGTGAGGTAACCTGTTTGGGAGTTCCCAACAAGTATTGGGCCAGCGTTGGGACCACGCAAAATAGGCACCGTTAGATGTCGAGTTGCGGAAAATAGCTATAACACAATATTGGAAATAACATTTTCCTACGTAAATAGTTTGCGATATACGAGATATTTAACCACATATGTATGTTACGTCCAACCACATACGATACGTCAGTTTATCGCCGCGAGATAGATTTTCCATCTTTTACTAACTATATGAATAAAAGAGGGATGGATAGTCTATTTTGCAGCGATATACTGTCGCACTAATCATGTGCTAATGCCATGCACGTACCTAACTAGTATCGAGGATTTCTAGATATGATTTGAATATCAGGCAAATGTACCTAACAATACAATAACAACATCAATTGTGGCCAAACAAAATTGCATCAAAATTAAAACTTGAAATATATTAAAAAATAAATTGTAGTGGCTCTTTTTCGCCTACGGCCCTTCAGCCATTCGCAGACGTTCAGTCTTCGCATTTTCTCGAAACGAAATTGTCGAGTCTGCGGCCCTGAGATTCGTTTTAAAGCTATACTTTTACATTGTATAGCGAAGGAGCGCTGGGCTCTGGTAGCTCGGTCTTCGGCCTCGTAAGCCGGCGCCCCTCTGGAGGACACTTCGGGCTATCAGTCCTACGCGGAGAGCGGTCTACAACTTTCGCAAATTGTGGAAACGATCATCGGGCCTGCGGCTCTTTTTTATGTTTCACTATTTCATTACGTGCCCTGATAGCGCTAAGCTCTGGCTTCGATTGTTAAGATAGTTAAGAAAGACGGTTGTACCGCGTGGACTCGCCCGTCGAGCCTCCAGTCCTCGGGATCGCGCCGAGAGCACCCCGATTGTGCCGCTCCAAGTCCTCGGCTCTAAGCGGAGCTGGGCTTAAGATGCTGGGGTAGTTGACAGAGCTTGGTAGCTTATTTTTTTCACAGCTCCGTCTTCGACCTTGCTTTTAATTTCTTACAAAGTGTCATGCTAGGGCACTCTTAGTGAAAGTTCGGGCCTCTTCCTCCACTGGTCCGGGCCGATGTCTGGACTCTGGTAGATCGACTTTCGGCTTCGCGAACCAATGCCCCTCTTAGGGACGATTTGGACCTTCAGCTCTACGCGGAGCAGGGCCTACTACGGTCTTCGCAGGTTGTCAATACTACTTCAATACTTTGATTATTTTTTATGTTACCCTATTTCACCGCCCAGCGTGGTAACGCTGGGCTCTGGCGGCTCGGCTTTCGGCCGTTGACTCAACACGAAGCTCAGCTTTCGGTCTTCGTTAGAGTTTGTAGCGAATTGTCGGGCCTAATACAGTTGACCCTTTGACCGCCACTGGCCGACAACTATGCCAATGCAGTAGAAACTTACGCGGGACACCATAAAGTTAAATTTCGTTTATATAGTCACGTACGCGTGGCGTCTGGAGCTCAGCATATTCGTTCGTCTGGCGGTCAAAAGGCTAAAGGGGACGGTTATACCGTGTGGTCTCACCCGTCGGGCCTTCGGCCCTACTTGGATGTCGGCTTATTCAGATGTTGGGGTAGTTGAAGAAGCATGGTAGCTCAATTTTCGCTAACCTTCCGGCCCTCGCGCGGCGTGCCCTACCTACGGCTTCGCCCGAAATACCTGAGATGGGAACTCTTCGGGCCTCTGGAGCGAACTTCGGCCCTACGCAGGGTCAGCCTTCCAAATAAATTTTATGAAAATTTAAAGAATCTTCGAATACACTAAAAGGTTTCAAATAAATAAATTAATTAAAAATTAAAAAACACGACTGCCGTTTAAAAACGTTCTTAAAAGTAAAAAATAATTCCTTTTTCAGGTTTATTCTTGTGAGGGTATCTACATATAAGCGCTTGTCTTATTACTTTTGATATTTTGTTTCGATTGCAGTCGGGGAACCTTCATAATGTTTATATTTTCCGTAATGAAAGGTTCCCCGACTGCAACCGAAACAAAATATCGAAAGTAATAAGACAAGCGCTTATATGTAGATACCCTCACAAGAATAAACCTGAAAAAGGAATTATTTTTTACTTTTAAGAACGTTTTTAAACGGCAGTCGTGTTTTTTAATTTTTAATTAATTTATTTATTAATTAATAATAGCGTAAATATAATCTCTAAATCTACTACATAGTTATTTATGTGGTCGAAGCCAGGCTCTACAAATAGATAGTTACAACCCACAAACTAAAAATATAGAGGTAATATTATCTAGTTACGAGGAAGTAACGGTTGGGGTGCCACAAGGAAGCGTTCTCGGTCCGCTCTTATTTTTAATATATTTAAATGAGTTTCCATGCGCTGCAAAAGAATTATGCGTCCTGTTTGCAGATGACGCTACCATTTTCTTTTCTTGTGAACGTGGAAAAGCATCCAGCCTCGAAAATCATATAAGTACTACGTTGACTAGAATCTCAAATTGGCTTCTAACTTTAAATCTTAATATTAATTTATCAAAAACACAGCTAATACAATTTAGACACCATAAGACTTCTCCTATCTCCTTAAAGATCTTGAAGTCTGGGACTAATATTGAAGAAGTTAGCAGTTTAAAATTCCTAGGAATTCATGTAGATACAAACCTTAACTGGAAGATTCATATCGAGCAATTAAATAAGAGAATTTCAAGCAACTGTTATGCGTTGTCCATACTATCTGCTACTTGTTCTGAAAATGTCGTTGTAAATGCGTATTATGGTAACGTCTATCCCTTGTTAAATTATGGAGTCATTTTCTGGGGAAATTCTGTGGATGCTAACAAAACATTCGTTTTGCAAAAAAGATGCCTTAAAACCATATACCGCATGAATATTAGAGAATCTCTTCGACACATATTTAAAGAAAAACGTTTTCTTACCTTAACATGTATATTTGTACTACAAGTCTGCCTATTTGTTAAAAACCATCCCAACTATTTCACATTTTTAGCGACCACAAAGGGAAATCTCAGAACGCAATACAAGTACAATATTAGTCTGCCAAAAGTCAGCACTTCTATTTACAAAAATAGTACTTTTATAACGGCCATACGCGTGTTCAATCACCTTCCAGTTAGCATAAAAGCTCTGGAGGGGCACAAGTTTAAGGCCACATTAAAAGAGTGGCTAATCAATAAAGCATTCTATAGTCTCAGTGAATATTATGATTGTGGATAGTGTATCATATCGTGTAATATTACCTTAGTTTAAGCTTAGTGTAAATATTGTAAGCTAACTGTAAACATTTTCTTCTGTGTACCTATTGCATGCCTGAAATAGGCAACTGTTGAGACTTATTGTACGTATACCTAACATCACCTGTTTTGTACCTACTTACACAGTATGCAATAAATTATTCTTATTCTTATTCTTATTCTTATTCTCTTAAGAGAGGAATTTTCAAAAATCCGTTCTTAGTGCGCCTCTAGACATTATAAAGAATCTAAATGCCAAGTTTGAACTCTCTAGGACCAGCGGTTTGGGCTGTGCGTTGATTTAAGTCAGTCAGTCAGTCAGTCAGTCAGTCAGGACATTGCCGTTTATATATATAGATAAAAATACATTTAAGGATCATTGTATGTTGAAAAAAAATATTCAAAAGTGGATGTTATGAAATAAATGTCTCATTGATAAATGATTGTGTTAGCTATAACTTTTTTCTCACAGCTGATAGACCTTCTCTACCGAAACAAAAATTGTAGAGTATAAAACAACCTTTCTAATAAATAAATTAATTAAAAATTAAAAAACACGACTGCCGTTTAAAAACGTTCTTAAAAGTAAAAAATAATTCCTTTTTCAGGTTTATTCTTGTGAGGGTATCTACATATAAGCGCTTGTCTTATTACTTTCGATATTTTGTTTCGGTTGCAGTCGGGGAACCTTTCATTACGGAAAATATAAACATTATGAAGGTTCCCCGACTGCAATCGAAACAAAATATCAAAAGTAATAAGACAAGCGCTTATATGTAGATACCCTCACAAGAATAAACCTGAAAAAGGAATTATTTTTTACTTTTAAGAACGTTTTTAAACGGCAGTCGTGTTTTTTAATTTTTAATTAATTTATTTATTTGAAACCTTTTAGTGTATTCGAAGATTCTTTAAATTTTCATAAAATTTATTTGGAAGGCTGACCCTGCGTAGGGCCGAAGTTCGCTCCAGAGGCCCGAAGAGTTCCCATCTCAGGTATTTCGGGCGAAGCCGTAGGTAGGGCACGCCGCGCGAGGGCCGGAAGGTTAGCGAAAATTGAGCTACCATGCTTCTTCAACTACCCCAACATCTGAATAAGCCGACATCCAAGTAGGGCCGAAGGCCCGACGGGTGAGACCACACGGTATAACCGTCCCCTTTAGCCTTTTGACCGCCAGACGAACGAATATGCTGAGCTCCAGACGCCACGCGTACGTGACTATATAAACGAAATTTAACTTTATGGTGTCCCGCGTAAGTTTCTACTGCATTGGCATAGTTGTCGGCCAGTGGCGGTCAAAGGGTCAACTGTATTAGGCCCGACAATTCGCTACAAACTCTAACGAAGACCGAAAGCTGAGCTTCGTGTTGAGTCAACGGCCGAAAGCCGAGCCGCCAGAGCCCAGCGTTACCACGCTGGGCGGTGAAATAGGGTAACATAAAAAATAATCAAAGTATTGAAGTAGTATTGACAACCTGCGAAGACCGTAGTAGGCCCTGCTCCGCGTAGAGCTGAAGGTCCAAATCGTCCCTAAGAGGGGCATTGGTTCGCGAAGCCGAAAGTCGATCTACCAGAGTCCAGACATCGGCCCGGACCAGTGGAGGAAGAGGCCCGAACTTTCACTAAGAGTGCCCTAGCATGACACTTTGTAAGAAATTAAAAGCAAGGTCGAAGACGGAGCTGTGAAAAAAATAAGCTACCAAGCTCTGTCAACTACCCCAGCATCTTAAGCCCAGCTCCGCTTAGAGCCGAGGACTTGGAGCGGCACAATCGGGGTGCTCTCGGCGCGATCCCGAGGACTGGAGGCTCGACGGGCGAGTCCACGCGGTACAACCGTCTTTCTTAACTATCTTAACAATCGAAGCCAGAGCTTAGCGCTATCAGGGCACGTAATGAAATAGTGAAACATAAAAAAGAGCCGCAGGCCCGATGATCGTTTCCACAATTTGCGAAAGTTGTAGACCGCTCTCCGCGTAGGACTGATAGCCCGAAGTGTCCTCCAGAGGGGCGCCGGCTTACGAGGCCGAAGACCGAGCTACCAGAGCCCAGCGCTCCTTCGCTATACAATGTAAAAGTATAGCTTTAAAACGAATCTCAGGGCCGCAGACTCGACAATTTCGTTTCGAGAAAATGCGAAGACTGAACGTCTGCGAATGGCTGAAGGGCCGTAGGCGAAAAAGAGCCACTACAATTTATTTTTTAATATATTTCAAGTTTTAATTTTGATGCAATTTTGTTTGGCCACAATTGATGTTGTTATTGTATTGTTAGGTACATTTGCCTGATATTCAAATCATATCTAGAAATCCTCGATACTAGTTAGGTACGTGCATGGCATTAGCACATGATTAGTGCGACAGTATATCGCTGCAAAATAGACTATCCATCCCTCTTTTATTCATATAGTTAGTAAAAGATGGAAAATCTATCTCGCGGCGATAAACTGACGTATCGTATGTGGTTGGACGTAACATACATATGTGGTTAAATATCTCGTATATCGCAAACTATTTACGTAGGAAAATGTTATTTCCAATATTGTGTTATAGCTATTTTCCGCAACTCGACATCTAACGGTGCCTATTTTGCGTGGTCCCAACGCTGGCCCAATACTTGTTGGGAACTCCCAAACAGGTTACCTCACGATGTTTTCCTTCACCGTAAAGCACTTCTGATGATATCAAATGATGATGTACATAAGTTTTTCGAAAAACTCATCGGCACGAGCTGGGAATTGAACCCACGGCCGCTGCGTAGCAGCCGTGCGTTGTACCACACGACCACAAACACTTCTATAATGTATCTGTTTCATACACACTAAGGCCCGTGTCAGCGGTGACAGTTCTGTCACGGCTTAGATATCAAAGAAAAATTTCAATACCGCGATGTAGAACATTTCGAGTTTTCTCTTCATACATATACTTAAACATATAACTTGTATCTGTATTTACAATCTGCATGTAAAATGCTTTAATTTGATACCTAAATCATAGCGTTTGGATCACATATTATTTTTTGTGATTTGATTGCATTTTAATGAATCTCGCTCTTCTTGAATAAATTACACACATGTATGTTATGTACATATTTGTAATCGTTGTTTGAAGCTCTTCATTTTGATACCAAACTCGATAGGTTTCTTTAATATTTATTTTTTTTGGTTAGATAATATTAAATTTTTAGGCCGCCATATTCTTTTTAACGTGACGTCACATATCCTATGTTACCCGCGACGCCACGAGGATTCTAATGATACCTTACACTATTAAAAACGGTTAAGTGGTAGCGAAGATCTGCGCGTTTAAAGAAAATATGAAACATACATAGGGACTGAACACATATACTCTCCTTTTGGCAGTCGTGTAAAAAATATATAGTTTGTTGTTATTGGCTATTAGGCCAGGGTCCATACATTTTTTCCCATCCTCCTTTGTAGTCATATATCCATATTATTGCGAACAATGACGCACATTTGTTAGTCTCTGATAATAATATAATAAACTTATACTCGCAGTTACTTTAATACATAGAAAATAACTATGACTAATCCAGACCCTGCCGCATAGTGACGGCGGTAAGAATTTATGCCCACTCTTTTCATGGGCGTCGTAAGATTATGAAGTACCTCCTAATGCATCCATACGTATAAGTATGGAGAGGCCTATGTTCAGTATATCGTATTATGATTAGCAAAAAAGATATTTTTTTCTCAAACATGCAATGAAATGTTGACATTACGTTTTTCCAATTGGACCCGGACGTACCATGTGTCTGGTTCGTTTGTCTGGTTCACTTTGCTTAATATTCTGTAGATCCCTACTATATTGCTATTAGACTTTTTTAACCTACTTCAAGAAAGAAGGAGGTTTACAATTCGACGAAATCTTTTTTTTATGTATGTTCCTCGATTACTCGAAGACGCGTGGACCGATTTGGAAAATTATTTTTTTGTTTGAAAGAGTATACTTTCTAGTTGGTTCCATTGTCTTTGGGTTCAGGTTTGATGATGAAATCTTGGAGAAATCGAGGGAACTCTTCAAATATTGTTGGCACAACTAACATTTTTCATATAATTGTCATAATTGAAGTAGAGTAAACCATACGGAACCTCGGGGCCATTTTTTGTTTGTATTTGTCATAGGGGGTATATGCCATAATCGCCACGCTTGGCAGGCGGGTTGGCGATCGCAGTTTAGTACACCGCATTACAGGGATGCTGCTGCCCATCCACCGGTGGTTTTGGACGTAGTTTAACGACATACCCGGGTTGAATCCAGTGAAAGTTAGAAACTCTACACTCGAAGTTGTTGACGAATATGTATACCTGGGACAAACAGTCCAGCTGGGTAAGTCCAACTTCGAGAAGGAGATCAATCGTCGAATCAGACTGGGTTGGGTGGCGTTCGGGAGACTACGCAATATCTTCTCGTCCAATATACCACAGTGTCTCAAGTCGAAAGTCTTCGACCAGGGTGGGTTGCCAGTGATTACTTACGGATCTGAAACGTGGTCGTTCACTATGGGACTCATTAGGAGGCTCAGAGTCACTCAACGAGCGATGGAGAGGGCAATGCTCGGGGTTTCTCTGCGAGATCGCATCAGGAATGACAAGATCCGCAGAAAAACGAAAGTGACTGACATAGCCCGAAGAATCGCCAGGTTGAAGTGGCAGTGGGCTGGCCATATTGCCCGGAGGACCGATGACCGGTGGGGTCAGCGTGCTCTCGAGTGGCGACCACGCACTGGACGGCGCAGCGTGGGAAGGCCCCCCACAAGATGGAGCGACGACCTGGTGAAGGTTGCGGGTATCCAATGGATGCGGACAGCTCACGACCGATATTTGTGAAACTCTCTGGGGGAGGCCTATGTCCTGCAGTGGACGTTAATTGGCTGATGATGAAACCATACGATCTGAAACAATTTGAAAACAGAATAAGATAGCTGAAATAGATATAATCAGTCAACTATAGTAATTGACGCTGTCATTTTCTATTACATGATTGGGTCAAAATTATTTTCGTTGTCTTATTTTGTGTCCCTAAAAAACGTGACGCAGTGGTGATTTTTGTATGAGATGATGTTTTCTTTTCAATTTCTGATGTACACCGGATTTTTTTTATATACTAAGTCGAAACAGCAATTGAAAGCGTGACAGAGTGGTACAAGAGAATGAAAAGAATTTTGACCCGATTTTACCCGAAATATCAAGGTTCTTTTTAAGAGCTCACGGACTGTACAGTATTTTCTTATTTATTTTATTCCGTACAGTTATTGTAACCGAAACCAGAATGATACATTTTTAAATCCATCCGTCACAGTCGGGTGTTCCGTAACGAGTTTATCTTCGGCCGGGCGAGGTAACCTCGTTGGTTCGTTGCACAGTGGACTATTGCAATTTTATATACTGGTTTGAATTTATCGGTCAATCTCGTTGTTTTTGAAGCGACTTCAAAAATGAGGTTCTCAATTCAACTGCTTTTTTTTTGTTGTATTTTTGTTACCCGATATCTCCAAGAATCGTGAAATGATTTTTTTTTTGTTATCGAACGTTTATTATCCCGAGATGGTCCCGTTGGCACCAAGTTGGGGGTCTGATGGTGGGATCTTGGAGAAATCGAGGGATCTCGTCAAGTGTTATAGGTACATGTATGACGCTTTTGGTAATTTTCATTCATTTACAAGCATTTGCATTAATAAACGGTTGGCTAAAAATGTACATCGCATTCCTCGGTTTCATTAAAAGCCTGTATCATATTATAAACATACTGTGTATTGGCTTTAATATAACTTTTGTGCTTTTAGTGCATTCAATACCCGATATATTCATGATTATAAACAATAAAAGATTTTTTGAATATCGCATCAAATCGATAACGAACCAAAGCGAAATTACAAAGTTACAACATACCGTCGCGACTGAACGAGATTTGGATATTCAACCAGTGTTTGTTTTTATGACTATTGATGCGAAGCAGATTCGGAGAGGCATGTCGCTCGTCACATCGCGATTCGGTAAATAAACTACTATTCATCATCATCACGTCATCATCTCAGCCATAAGACGTCCACTGCTGAAAATAGGCCTGCCCTCTGGACCTCCAAATGTACCGGTTAGATGCGACCTGCATCCAGCGTGTCCCGGCGACCTTCATAAGGTCGTCTGTCCATCTTGTGGGCGGACGTCCTACGCTGCGTTTGCCTAGCCGTGGTCTCCACTCGAGCACTTTTCTACCCCATTGATCATCTGCTCTGCGTGCAATGTGGCCTGCCCATTGCCACTTCAGCTTACTAATCCGTAAGTCGGTCAGTAACTTTAGTTCGCCTACGGATCTCCTCAACTAACTACTATTACAGTATAATAAATAGTAGTACTAAGGTGCGCACATTCGTCGTGTGGTGACGGCAGTAAGAATACATTTGTCACCACCAACTCCTCCTGTGGTTGTCGTAAGAATCGACAAAGGGATTGAAGTGTCAATGACTATTATTTGATAAAATATTGATGATGGGCAGCAGCGTTATCGTCATCATGGTGGACAGATTACTGCGATCACCAAGCCGCTTACCCGGTTCCCTGGCCAAAGCGAATAAAAAATCTTATTTGACATTTTGTAGAATATTTTGAAATATGTTAAACATTAGAGGTTAATGTTGTTTTATTTTTGTAAGTTTAACAAAATGATGAGTATGTAACAGTTTTTTAATTTCTTTCTGTTTTCAAAACTTTTTTTATTATGTCCATTCAAAGGTAAAGGTGTCCACTATGCCCGATCTTCCCCTACCCCTCAAAATCTACTATTTTTGGGGGAGCTCGAGCTAAAGTTACAACACCTAACAGTACAGTTAACATTCATATACTGATAACAATACCAAATCATTATTACTATCCCAATCTCTTATATAACTTCAGATTGCATACAATAATGACCCTTTTTGCTTCAAGAACAACGACTAAATTTGTATGAATAAAGAGAGAAGATAAGATGTGGGTAGACATACAAACACTTTAGACACCTTTATGTCCTCTCAATACACTTGAAAGCTTTTACACATTTTGTCTCGTTTTCTTATTTTTATTACGAAATGCGAGTTTTACCGTTTGGGTTATGTACATAAAGTTTAGTTTAGGTTTTATTTTACTATCTATTTAGTTTATGATTAAGGCACTGGTCTTACGGCAATACTCGCCCAGCTATCAGCTTAATCAGCTATCACCGCCGGGCGAGTATCGCAGTGCCCCTTTTATTTACATGGTGCATGGGAGTGTGTATCTTTTGTTCGTGTTTATAGCCGATAGTTCATAGCTTAGTAGCTCGCGGTGAGACCAGTGCCTAAGATCATATTTGATACTTTTTGGTAGTTACTGCTTTTTTCACATTTTATGTGACGAAAGTATACAACTGAGCTCTCAGCCCACCGGATGGAAAGCAGGAACTGAGGCCCATGAACATAGTGACCAAAAAGGCCATTTCGTAGCATACACGTTTTACCTATCTGTATAATTATTTTTCGTTTCTGTAATTGTGATTTTTATGTTGGTATGTGTATGTTGCGAATAAAATTATTTCTATTTCTATTTCTTTCTATTTCTATAAAAATCTCTTATGCGCTGCCTACCCTGAGGACTTAAATGGATGTATGTATCTATGCCAGTAATTACACCGGCTATCTTACCCCCAAACCGAAACACAGCAGTGCAAACACTGCTATTTAATGGCAGGTTAACGGGTAACACGGTGGTAGCTATCCGATGGGACCCTGCACGAGGTCCTACCACCAGCAAAAAACAAACAGGTAGCGTATAATGGTCCCGTTTTAACCATTTGTCGTGCTATGCGTCACGTTCGCACTTGTATACTTGTTAGAACGTGACAGCAACAATGACAAATGATAAGACGAGGTACCATCATAAGCCCACAGGTGGTCCGTATGCTTGTTTGTCAATAGTCTATAAAAAATATTTTCGCTTATGGTATTAACTACTTATGCGTATAGACGCATTAGTAGGTATTGCCCATAATCGCCACGCTGGGCAAGTGGATCGACGATCGCAGTTATGTGTCCACTATGATGACGCTGCTACCCATCATCGATATCTTATCAGAATTGTCAGTGACACTTCAATCCCTTAGTCGACTCTTACGACACCCGCGGGAAGAGATGGGGTGGTGACAAATGTATTCTTACTACCGTTATTGTGATTACACGGCAACTATCTTAATTACAGCCTACCAAAACCATAATTATCATGACTTTTATTACCTATTTAATTCAGACTGGGACCCACTGGAAACCTTCAATGGTGCTGGCCGGGGCATTGGCAGACCGAGAAGGAGATGGCGGGACGACCTGACGACGCGTTTTATCCGAATTGGCGGGAGAAATGTGACGACCGGGCCGAATGGAGGAAAAGAGGGGAGGCCTTTGCCCAGCACTGGGACACTAAACCAGGATGATAAAAAAAAATTATATACCTACATTGAAAAAAAAAACTTTATTCGTTGATTATTATTTTAAGTGTAAAACACGATTCTAAACGTTTTAACTGCTAGTTTAATATGTCTATTGCTTGCCCGTTATAAATCTTTCTGACGTGTGACAACCCTGCTACAATAGGGTTGTCAACGCGTGCGACATCTGGGTGTTTTATTACTTTTAAACAATGGCTAGTGACAGTCGTGACAAATACCTACTTTCACGTGGACATATGATTTACCAAAGCTTTTAAAAATGAAGGCCACTTCATTGCGACAAGGGTAGCATTTATCATTTAAAATATTTTTAAGTACAAATGGTGTTTACGCGCTAGTGCGAGAAATGGTTCATTTTATGTCAGGTCGAAATCTTAGGAGTGCCAAATGTACTGAAAAACGCCGTACGATACACGTGCGAAAAGGAAATTTATAACTCATGTCGTCGGCCTAAATCGCAAACCTTGTAACTCAATCTGACCAAATTTTACAGGAGGCACAAAAAACTTGATTACCAAAAATTTTGCATGAAGACTTGCTTAGTATTTTTTTATATAATGTTAAGTTAAATTTAGCCCTCAGATTGCTAAAACCATTTTTTTTGTAATCACCTGAATCTGAAAAATTTGGAGTTACGAGTTTTTCTTGACAATTTTAGAAAGCTAATCGGGAGTTAAGAGCTTCGCTATAAAAATCCGTATAAATAGAGGATAGACTTTTGATCTGAAAAAGGTAATTGTGGATAAAAAAATAAAAAAAATTGCAAATTTTCTAATAAATATCTATCAAGAATATTCTTATAAATATCTATCAAGAACATTCTTATAAATATCTATCAAGAATACACAATCAGAAAACCGTAGAACCTTATTACACATACCTGTTATACAGCACTCGTTTTCTTCCTTAATATTTACGCAAAACTGACGCGTAGTAACAACCTAACAAGGGCTTGCATTCCGGAATTCCGGAATTTCGAAATATCGGAATTTCGGACCGATTTTGATGTTTTTACAGTTCCGGAACTGACACAGCTAATATCGGAATTCCGGAATTGAAAAAAAAGTGTTTTTATTACATGGATAAACATAAAATATCAACACGATTATGATAATTAGGTACAGAATACAAAGCCACCACAAGATATATCGATAAGTAGTTTGCCACAAATTGTATTATGTTTTCGTTTCTGTAAAATAAACTGTGTTTACTAAATACTAGGTACCTACTACTAAACCACGAAAACTGGCCACGGTAAGCAACGATCCTGTAAGATTTTAATAATCAATTGGGTTGCAATTATTTAACGTTATTTTTCATTTAGCCCTTCGATAATTATACGCTATTTACATATGTCGAAGAATCGTAACCTTTGACTAAGTCTCCACTTGGTCTAATATCAAGTAGCATTCCAAAAAAGTAAAACATTGGTATTTGTAATTAAAGTTATTTTAACAGTGTATTCCTAACCACATTTAGAAACTATAATGTCATATAAACTTTTCTGGATATAGCCTAGTTACAGAGTTATTACCAATTGAAAAAAAAATGTTGTTACTCAGTACGAAAGGTTTTTTTTAACAGCGTTGGTGCCATTATGGAAAAGAGTCTCACTAACCTCATTAATACATTTCAAAAAGTGAGAAATAAAACCTTTCAAAAATGAGGTATTCGTAAAAAAAAGTTAATACTCATTTTAAGTGTTAGTTTTATAACATATACTTTTTATGTTAAAATACAGTCAAAAAGAGTAAAAATAAAAGGTGATTGACGTGCACCTGAGACCTTATTCTTAAGGTTTTCTCACACTTGCCATTTCAATTATTATCTATGAAAACAATAGCCGATATACTATAAGTACTAACTATTTGGTATAAGAACGTAACCTTAATTTATTGATGAACAATACAATGTGCCCATGAGGAAAGGGAAAAAAGGAAAGGGTTACAAATGTCATATAAAGTTTACCGGATGCCGTTTATTTTAAGAGAAAATGCCTTGTATTACCGTTTTAGACCGTTACGCATTTTAGGTAACCATTTTGTCTCTGTGTTGTCTTAGTCAAGACCAACAACACAAAAGTCACACTTAATTGACAAACATCAAAAGGACAAACAATCTTTTATTTTTATTACCTAAAACATTAAAATGCATTTTTTTGCAAAGTTTCATTAATACAATAATATTACAATATACAATAATTATAATAATATAATACCTATAGAATACTTTTTTAAGTAGTGCAGCATTCGAAATACACAAAAAATCTTGCTTCTTTTAGCCTCAGGAATATGCTGTTAAAAATTTTCTGGTTCCTCATGAGCATCTTTTATACAAATCGTATTGAAATTTTAAGTTTTATTTAAATAATACCTAGTTTTACAAAATTTTCGTTAGTTCCGGAACTGGTTCCAGAATTCCGGAATTGAAGTATAATATCGGAAATCAGTTCCGGAACTGAAAATGATCCGATATTGCAAGCCCTATAACAACGTCATAGCAAGCTGTACTGACGGAAGTGGCGGGGAGGGAGATACGAGGTATTTCTTTTACAAAATGGCGGCCGGGAGTTGCGAGGTTTTCTATTTTGCTTTTTAAACATAAACGGTTTATTTTTCGTATTTAAGAGTTTTGCCGTTAGATGCGTTCAGAATAGTACTATCTAAAAATGTCAAAACATGATTTTCATAAATATTGGAGTTACTAGGTATGCGATTTAGGCCGACGATGTCGATTTTAAGCACTCCCTTTGGTCGTGCATTCATTTATCTCCCCATGTTTTGAACTTTATTTTTTTGCACGTGTATCGTAATTTACTATTTAAGTACAGATGGTGCTTTTTTACGCACTAGAGCGATAAGTGGTTCATTTCTTGTCAAGCAGAAACTTCGGGGGACCTTCTGTATTGAAAAACATCGTACTATACACGTGCAAAAAGAAAACTCTTAACTCGTGTCGACTTGAAACACTCTATTTTTTGGCACTCCTATCGTTATGTACAATGTCAATAAATATTGCGCTTTTTTAAGCACCATTGCGAGAAATGGGAGGGCTATCTGTTAGTCAAAAATATCGTACGATAAACGTGCAAAAATAAATTTGTATCTCTTGCTCTTGTAAATCTTTCCTGGTGGTAGGACCTCGTGCAGGGTCCACCGGGATACCCGTTAACCTGCTGCTAAATAGCAGTGTTTGCACTGCTCTGTTTCGGTTTAGGAGTGAGATAGCCGGTGTAATTACTGGCATAGATAGAGGCAATCCATCTAAGTCCTCAGGGTAGGCAGCGCATAGGCGATTTTCTGATCGCTATGTCCATGGGCTTCAGTTCCTGCTTTTCATCAGGTGGGCTGAGAGCTCAGTTGTCTACCTTCGTCAAGTAAAAAAAACATGGTCCGTCTATTTATTTATCGTATGGCGTTTACACACTGGTTTTATAGAGCACGTCTATTCCAAAACCTATAATTTTGTAAAACGAATGCAACTTTGACTGCTATAGCCTTCCTATTCCGATATCAGTTCCGTCAATCCAGTTCGATCCGGCATTTTTGCCGGACGTGATTAGATCCGGCTGGTCGACTCTAATGAGCGGTGCAGTGATTTATTGCTGCCGCTAGTGTGTGGGAAATATGGAGGATTGTGAAATAACTAGTCGCGGATAAAATCAATATGACTTATTTCCCTTTTGTCGCTACACGTACTGTAGATCGCTACAGAAATCGATTCATGGAAATAACGCCTTTCTGTCACTCTAATACAGGTGTTTCTTCCATCAAGTAAGTGTTGCAGTTACGAGGTTAAGTAAAAAGAAAGGTGATTTTCTTTACGAGTCCGACAAAAAAATATTTTGTTCTCATTGTTATTTTTTGCTGTTTGAATGAAATGTTATCGAATCCTCTTCTAACTAAAATTTGACGTACTCAATAGGGTTATGATTTTTCTCATGTTATTATTCTCTCTGTAACTCCTTATTTAAATATTTTAAAAGTGTAATAAAGATTCAAAATCACGTGTTTATTCACGCAATCTATTTTATGAAGGCTACAAGTTAACCAATTAAAGATAAATTATTTGATAAGCTTTAAGATATTGGCTTAGTCAATCGAGTCCAATCCGCCATTTTTGCCGGACGTGATTAGATCCGGCTGGTCGACTCTAATGAGCGGTGCAGTGATTTATCGCTGCTACTAGTGTGTTGGAAATATGGGGAATTGTGAAATAACTAGCCGCGGATAAAATCAATGTCGTCACATACTTCTATGGACGCCAGACGCAGTTCAGTGGCAATGTTTCCTATTTTCAGCCTACGTAGCCTAGTTGGTAGTGAGTGACCCTGCAGCTGGTGGTTCCGGGTGCAAATTCCGGCGAGGGCATTATTTGTATATTTATTTATCATAAATATTTGTTCCTTGGTCATGGTTGTCTATGTATTTAAGTATCTTTATGTGTTTCTCTATTTTATGTATCGTCAATGTGTAAGATATCCCAAGACATTTATTTACTTATTTATTCTCTGTTAGCACTTTGTGTAAGTATCAGAATCTCCCCTGTCATTCTATATGTTAAATTCGTTTAGTAAACTTTGAAACTATATCAAAGCCTTGTTTTTATCACAGTATACTTCGTTCTATTTTCTTTATTAGATTTTTGACAGTTATTATTATTATTTTATATTTTTGCTGAATTAATAGGCTACTTGACCCATTTTTAAAGTTTGTAGTATATTATTAATCAATATCAGATTAACGAAAAAAATATATAAATATATTTTTTCACGACCTAGAAAACCGCAAAATTGTAACTTAGAATTTAAACTTTCGTTACCGCGCCAAAACGATACTAGCCATGTTAATGCTTAGATTATCTGTGGTGTGACGTCACTCAAACCGAAAACAAACATTTGACATGTCACTTATGTTATGTCAATGTCACAGCAAAGCTATTATCAAACCGGAATCAGAAAGGGATTGGAAAGTACTGTTGACACAACAAAATGACACTTCATTTACATAGAAAAGAGTTGTTTATAGATGTAGTGAGTGATTAATTAATCTATTGTCTGTAAGTCTCGGAACTTAAACTAGGAACATTTGAATATAACTATGAATATATCCTAGATTGACTTATACACTGTTGTGTCAACAGTACTTTTGAATCCCATTCTAATCGCGGTTTGATAATACATGCCTACATGTCCATGGCGAATTTCACTCGTATAAGATTCGATATGAAGTTAGTTTAAGATCCTATGACGTCACATCATGGCCGACACCGTTTTCAGAGTACGAAATTTAAAAAAATAAAACAAATTTTTCAATAAAAAATATTATGTACCCATCAAACACTTTTAATACACCGTAATCGGAAAATATTGATCTTTTCAATAAATACTACAGAAAATAATATTTTTTTGCACTAAATTTGATATGAGACAAGTAGCCAATTAAAAATTATCTACGTTCTTCTCTCCTTCATTTTTTCTGTCATTTTTCTAGACGTGATTTTGATGTTGTCTTGATTTTTTTGAGAATTGCTCAGTAAATATCCCCAATATTGACTGTTGATACTGCATTTCAAGCAACATCGGGTATTCTTGCAGAAATCCCGATATGCAAGTTTACCAGCAACACAAAGTTAATGGCAGTACGGCTCGGAACTCGGTCTGTTTGCATTGTTTGGGAATTATCCAACTTGAACCATACATAGAAGCCCTAGCTAAGCTTATTATTCTATACAATCCCTCGTTGAGCTCGCTGTTCTACGATGCACAAGTTTTGAAACCTGTAGGACGATTCGCGTTTTAGAATCTTGATTGGATTATTTGTTTATTTGTATCGAGAATAAATACCTTACAAGTAACATAAGTTCAGTGTAGCAATGTACAAGTTGAAGTTGCGAGAATATACTCGAGAATATAAGAGTAAGTTTTCATTGAGCATGATTCCATGAGAACTTATAAAAAAATGTTATGAAGAATATTGTATTTCACAATTAAATAAACAAGGCATTAAATATACCTTAAAAGGCATGTATATACAAAGGTTTTGGTATGATTGGAATGCTTGTAAAATTTACATTGCTGAGGAAATTTTCTATAGAAATTACGCAACTTATTAAACATCTTTTCGGTACATTGCTTGGTCAGTGAGGGTAAGTCCGGCATATTATTTTTTTAAGAAAAATACGCCATAAATGCGTCTTTACTGTTCAGTTAGGGTCCGATCAGTTTGTAGACGGACTTACCTGATATACGGACTTACCTGCATTGACCTTGCATAAATATAGAAAACATCTTAACAACGAATTCGATTTTGGCCACATAATAGCGTGGTTCCGTTGTGTCGTCAAAACTGTCTTCCGGATGCTTAGCCAAGTTGCCAATCGCTAACGCTTAGTAGCGTATCGTGGTTCTCCCTCTCTGTCACTCTTTCATATTAGTGCGACAAAGACAGTTAACTGCCTTTCGTTTACAATTGACCTACGAACAAATAAAACATGGAAGTCGAACGCCATACTAAATTGCCTTTCAAAAACGGTCCTAAGTTTTAGTTTACAAGTGTCACCCCCTCTTCAATGCATCACAGTAATACATTTAAATATCAACCTATGAAAACTTAAACCGCCATTGAAAAATAGTTGTGATTGGTCCATCAAAGTTTTGATTGGCTGAATTCTAACATTTGTCAAAGATGTTGCGCCGATATTTGCACGGTGTTAAGAAAGGTGCTATGTCCTGCCCATCTTGGCACAATTGAACAATTGTTTTTGGGAGCATTTTCGAGCTGGCGTTAGACGTCCATTATGGTCGCAGCGATTGACGATTAAGCGTTAGCGATTGGCAACTTGTCTGAGCACCCAGGCAGCTTCTGCCCCAGATCTGCCGAAACACTAGGTACTTTGGGCCAATAGCCGTACCATTAGTTGGCAAGTAAAGGATAACGTTAGGTTTTACTCGATAGGTATACAATTGTGAAAAGACATTATGAAATTAAAAAAGTAAACAAATATGGCTGACTTTCCATAGTATTTGATGTCTTTGACATAGTGAAACACGTTCACAGACATATTTTTACGTTAATACTAATAAATATCAATAATTTGAACAAAAAATGTAAATGCACTTCAGGTTTAAGGTTTTCAGTTGGTGATAAAACCAAGATTGTGTTCTAAAAGTGCGTGGTTATGATGTAATTAAACCCTCTTATTCATAAACGTCTGTTAACTTAACAAGCCGCAAAGTATTGTTTGTCCCTTTTGCTCTTATGGACACATTGTTAAGACCGAAAGGGACAAACAATTATTAGCGGCTTGTTACTAGCAGAGGTTTATGGATAAGGGGGCAAGTTAGCAGGTTTGTAATATTTTCTTCGGTTACCGCAAGGAATAATGAGAACGGATAAACTGTATACGCGATACGCGAGTTTATCCGTTTTCATAGTTTTATTTCATTAGCCAGGTTTGTTTACCTTTTTTCTGCTTTCAACTAAAAACTGGTACATAATAATACATTATATCGCACTCGCACTGACATAATATATTATAGCGAGCGCGATAGCCTGCTTTACGTATCGAGTAAAACCTAACGTTACCGTTTGCAAAGTCATGTTACGTCTACAGTTAAGTAGCCGTAACATGAGCTGCCCCGGCGTTATTAACGCAGACTTACTTTTATATGTGTCCGTGTGTGGCCGTGTGGTGACGGCATTAAGAATACATTTGTCACCACCCCAACTCATGCGGGTGTCGTAAGAGTCGACTAAGGGATCGAAGTGTCACTGACCATCATTTGATAAAAGATTGATGATGAGCTGCGTCATCATAGTGGACACATTACTGCGATCGCCAATCCGCTTACCCAGCGTGGTGATTATGGGCATTTACCTCCTAATGCGTCTATACGCATAGTTAATAGGAGAGGCCTACGTCCAGCAATGGACTATCATAGGCTGACGATGATGACTTTTTATACACGCGTATTGGTGAACCGGGTAGGACGGAACCAAGGAATCACTGGTTACATTTTTGTTTTACTTGTAGGTTGGTTTGCTATTATGATGGGCGGCCGGCACTGGCTTTCTATACGAATACAGTACCGGAACCGGTAAATACCGGTCGGCCATACAAATTCAGAACCGGGACTCTTCCCTATTATACTGCTACCATATATATCCATATATATGGACCATATACAGGGTGATTCATGAGTCATGAGCAGGAGTGAACAGGCTACTACGGACGGTCATGCTGACCGACTTTCACTACGGCGACAACTAAGAAATCACCAAAAAAAACTCTTAATTATGATTTAATTGATAGTTAAGTATGAATTAACTCATAATTAAGAGATTTTTTATGCAATTTCTTGGTTGTCTCCGAAGTAAAAGTTGCTCAGCGTGACCGTCCCTAGTACCCTGTTGACTCCTGCTCATGACTTAAGAATCACCCTGTATATGGACGTCTAATTCCAGCTCAAAAATGCCCCCAAACACAATTGTTCAATTGTGCCAAGATGGGCAGGACATAGCGCTTTCCTTAACACCGCACATATTTCGGCACAACATCTTTGACAAATTTTTATACGATAGCCAATCAAAACTTTGACGAACCAACCACAACTATTTTTAAATGGCCGTTTAAGTTTTTATAGGTTGACATTGAATTTCTTTACCGTGATGCATTGAAGAGGGGGTGACATTTGTCAACTAAAATTCAGGACCGTTTTTGATAGGCAATTTAGTATGGCGTGCGGCTTCCATGTTTTATTTGTTCGTAGCTATTATACCAACGAGGTGTATAAAATCCTCAGTATCAAATATTTGTGTTCATCAAAATACCCGGAAGGTAGCATGAACCTAATTTGTATTTAATTTGTTCAATAGAAACCTAAGCGGATTAAAAGTTCAATGACCTGTCTTTCTGAAAATAACACACAGGTTGAATTAATTTCGCTATAATAATCGATAAGGCTGCGTTTTACCTAATTTTTGTTCGAAGAATAACGTCAAATGGCTTACAAGAGTAAGAAAATTGCTACTATCTTGCGGAGTAAAATTAGAATTGTCTCAAGAAACACGAGAATTGTAGCGAAATTCCGATACAGCCGTTCGGCCACGTCAAGAATTAACTAAAATTCTTCTGAAGCTTGTGACAATTTTATTGTTACGATCACAAACCTACATACTAAGGCCCCATAGTAAATATTGTTCACCAACATGAATACATTCAAGTTTCATTATCTTGCATCACATCTGTCACCCTGTATATTCTGTGGGTGAAACAGATCTACCCAGTGTCTTGAAAACTGAACACCCCAATATGTTGTCATGTGCCCACCCTAGCTCGGGCACCGCAATTTATTGTCGCAAGATTTTCTATCATAATCCCGAGTGTTACGGCCCGCGGCAGTACTAGGGATGGGCGTATGTCGATATAGTTATCGATAAAATAAAAAATGGTAAAGGTCGCAGAAGTCCGCTGGATGCGGGTGGCACAGGACCGGTCATTGTGGCAATCTTTGGGGGAGGCCTATTTTCAGCATTGGACGTCTTTCGGTTGACATGATGATGATGATGATGATGAAAATAAAAATTCAAGCACTAAGTAAATAATAATTATTATTATTGTATCTCCTTGAGGATCACGGGCTCACAAATCCCGGTTTTTTTATAGGCTTGCGCGGGGATATAGATCCAACACGTAGAGGCCCTCTGGAGAAATTTGCTGTGTTGTACACCTGCTGCAACCCATTCACGGGCACAAATACATATCCGTAAACCGGTCCCAGCAGGCGCATAGAGACTATTGAGAAGTAATGGAAAAGACTAATGGGCTATGGTGATGGAGGATGGATGGATCAGAAATGGAACTATAGAAAAGAGGTCCGGACACCTGCCATAACAATGATTTCTCTTTGCTATCGAGGCTGGCGGTGACTCGCCGCCGACTAGATGGGCCCCCGTAAATGCCGTCACAAGACACAGCCAGGGGCAACACCGGTGTAGGCGGGTCAGGAGTGTAGAGAGGTGTACACCGCTTTCTGCGCAGTGGCTTGACAGCCGCTGCACTAACTCGCGACTTACGCAAGTTTACACTTCCACCCCTGGAGCGTATAGCTCTGACGACTCCTCTCTGGACGGCCAGTTAAGGCAAGCCAGAGCTGAGAGTCCTACGGGTCCCCTTGGGGTTCCACTCCGACCGACGAAGACACGCCGGAGGCGGGGACCCTGACTGACTCTCGGGAGCACTCGGGTCCGTGGGGTCGTTACTCCCCAACAGCTCGCCACAAGCTGCCCTGCGGCCTATTATTATTATTATAAGCCCATTCTGTCCCACTGCTGGGCAAAGGCCTCCCCCCTCTTCTTCCATTCATCCCAGTTCTGTGCTATATCTGGCCAGTCACTTAAAAAGGAGTCCAAGTTATCCCGCCATCGCCTGCGGGGTCTGCCGGGTCCTCGCTTTGAGTTATGGGGCACCCACTAAGTAAATAAATAAATAAATAATAATTTCAAAATAAAAATATCAGGTTAAATAAAATACAGCAGAAAACATAATTATGACTTTGCAAACTAATTAAACATTTTTTTAAATAATAAATATAAATAAATATTAGAAGGAACTCAATTCTCACTTCGTAGAGGAAACTCAATGATAAAAATAAATCCTCTTTTTTATCATTAAGTTTATAGGGCATCCATGGTAAAAGATTAAATGTTTTAATTTGCGTTATCTAAAACGTTTGAATTGTTAGACAATGTATTAATATTTGTAAACCTGTTTGTTGGTAGAAAAAATATACAGATGCTTAGTAGACAAAGATGCTTCAGTGAATATGAGTAAACTATTTGGCATAAACTTATACTATCGCCGTTGCAACCTCTTATCTGACACATTTACTTTATGGAAAAAGCACCCGTATTCAGAGTGTAAGAAAGGCGACATTTTCATGAATAATTGAATACTGTATTAAGTATAGCGACAATAATTTATTTCTTACATTTACAATATTAATTTATATATTTATCGATATATCGATTTCGATAGTTCCTTTGCAGCACTAGCTGTTAGCCAATATAAAGGAAACTGTCTTCGCGGTGTTTTAAATTGTTATTTCTTTGACTATTGACATAACTCCTCTCTTTTCCGAGACTATTTCAGAGTGCAATTTTTGTTCATTCATTTGAGAAATAACTAGATGATAAATAGCATATAAGTAGGTATTCAAATGTACGCAATTATGTTTGAAATAGTTTTTACATTAAAATCTGAACATTATATTCTATGAAATAAATGATAACACATAATGAATACCTCGTTAAATGTATATGTAAAACGGCATTTTAAATGTGATTTTATCTTAATAATAACCTGAAAACGTTTTGTATACAAATTGTTATTGTTCATTAGTTATTTCAAAGCCATGGATTGGAACGTGTTTTTTATTATTTGTGTGTCATTTTGTATTGTAACCCGAATAACTTGTGATAAGGTGAAATATTTTTCTTTTATTTAATCTTAATAAATAAATATCTTGGGACATCTTACACAAATCGACCTGGTCCCACGGTAAGCTCAATTAAGGCTTGAGATATGGGTAATAAGCGACGACTATAATAGATAGATACATATAGATACTTAAATACATAGACAGCCATGACCAAGGAACAAATATTTGTGATGAATAAATACACAAATAATAACCTCGCCGGGATTCGAACCCAGGAGCTCCAGCTAATTAGGCTACGGAGGCTGACTCTTACAGTACATCATCAGCCTATATCAGTCCACTGCTGAGTGTAGGCCTCTCCTATTAACTACGCGTATAAACACATTAGGAGGTACCCTTAATAGCTACGCTGGGCAAGCGGATTGGCGATCAAGGTGCATTTAGACCAAACGAGCATTCGCTCATTCTTAGGGGTCGGAACAATGGGTGCAAAACTTTAACAAAACTTTAAAATTGACATAATGGGACTTTAGCCAAGAAAAATACGAATATTATTGAAAAATCTGTATCCAATTTTATTCCCTATTTCGGAATCTTCAACTTATAAAGTGTGGGTGTGTAGATATTATGCATATTTTATGGATGTATGGGCTATGCTAGGAGTCTCTCTGCGTGATCGGATTAAAAATGAGACCATCCGCAGCAGAACCAAAGTAACCGAAATAGCTCTCCGAATTGCTAAACTGAAGTGGCAGTGGGCGGGGCACATTGCGCGTAGAACCGATGGCCGTTGGGGCGGGAAGGTTCTTGAGTGGCGGCCACGTACCGGAAGGCGTAGCGTGGGTAGGCCCCCCACAAGGTGGACCGATGACCTGGTGAAGGTCGCAGGAGTCCGCTGGATGCGGGTGGCGCAGGACCGGTCATTGTGGCAATCTTTGGGGGAGGCCTATGTTCAGCAGTGGACGTCTTTCGGCTGATATGATGATGATGATGATGATGATGGATGTATGTGCTTGAGGATTTTTTTTAAGTTTTTCACCCATAGATCCGTCCGACCCCTACATTCTATCCCCAACTTTACGAAATTCGTTCGTTACACACAACGCGATTCGCCGTAATTCATTGATTTCGTAGAGCGGGGGATAGAATGAGCGAATGCTCGTTTGGTCTAAAATTCTAAATGTAGCTTCACAGTCGTATGTTCACTATGATGACGTTGCTGCTATCATCAATTTTCTATAAATGAATAGTCAGTGACGCTTCAATCTCTTAGTCGACTCTTACAACAACCACGCGTAGAGTTGGGGTGATGACAATGAATACCTATAATTTTGTACATTTTGGCGCAACGACCTTTGGTTCGTGGGGTCCAAAAGCAACCAAATTTTTTAAAGATTTGACGAAAAGACTATAAGACGTCACTGGCACTTATAGTAGAGGTCCAAATGGAAAAAATTGTGCGCTGTGAGTTACAGTTTTGTAATTTTTACCAGAGCTAGAAGGCGTAAAAATAAACATTTTTAGATGTGGAGGGAAAACCAATTCCCCCCCTGAACGAGGGGGGAGGGGGGTGAATGTCCAAACGGAAGGGTTATGTTTAAATTTTTTTCGTCTAATATTTAGGCCTACTATTCATTGTTTGGTATCATTTTCATATAAAACAGACACGGGGAATTCATTTTTGATAATAAACATGAGGATTTTCATATATAAAAAAATAATTATTGGTATAAAGGAAAAAAAATACCGTTTTTATTTTGATTGTTGCGTTATATAAGTATTACCAAATAAATATATGAAACTGAAAAAAATACTACAAGATAGCATATTTATTGTAGTTCTTAAAAATATATACTTTTTGGAACTTTCCATGCAAAAATAAGTTGTAAAAAAATTGCACCTGTCGCGTACCTCGAATAAAAAAGGGACGTTGCTTTGACTTATTGTTGACAGTGAGTTTCTACTTAGCGATTTTGCGTAAACAAAATACTCCATAATGCCTGTTAGGGCAAATTGCATCAACCTGGGTTAACCAAGCAACCCGGGTTAAACGTTTATTTCACACAGAATTTGATAATTAATAAATTTCTTATGAAGTAAGTGACTGACCCGGCACTACGAGTATACAGAGGATATCACGGACATCAGCCTATGTGATATTAGAATGGCTTTTGAATAGCTCAAAAATAACAGGGCGTCTGGGGAAGACGGAATTATAGCTAAGCATCTGAAGTCAGGTGGTAAACCAATCCTTATGGCCCTTCAGAAGTTGTTCAACTCCGGAAGGGAGAACGCCTTAGGCATGGAACAGAAGAGTGGGTACCACCACTCTGTTGTTCTTGAAAAAAGATCACAACGCCTTATTGAAGAACTACCGATCCATCTCACTTCCGAGCCATATTTATAAGATGTTTTCAAGAGTCATTACGAATCGTCTTACACGCAGGCTTGATGACTTCCAGCCTGCCGAGCAAGCCGGTTTCCGAATTGGTGTTTCGTAAATGTTATACAGAAGACCGAGGAATAGGTATAACCTGCCCCTCTGTTTAGCGTTTAGCGTTTGTAGACTACGATAAAGGGGGTTTCCATGACGTACTAATGCGGTTTAATTTAGGTCGAGAGAAAGGGACAAGGCTATACGAGTCGTGTATCACTGCCCCTTTCCCAGAACCTAAACTGAATCGCATTAGTACTTCATGGCAACCCCCAAGGCCTTCGATTTGATCGAAACTCTGGGCAGTAATACAGTCTCTTTGACGGTACCAAGTAGACTACCGCTATGTCGAAATGCTGAGGTGTTTGTACGAAAGCGCCACTATGTCAATCCGACTCCAAGACCAGAGCTTGAAGCATATTATACTGCAGCGGAGAGTCAGGCAAGGAGGTGTCATCTCCCCTAATCTGTTTACCGCTGCACTGGAAGATGTCTTTAAGACTGGACTGGAGAAGGTGAGTATTAACATAAACAGCGAGTACCTCACTCACCTTCGATTCGCTGATGATACGGTGGTCTTGGCTGAAACCTTGGATGATTTCGCCTTCGAGCGAGTTCGTCTTAAGATGAACATGGATAAGACGAAAACTCCCGTTACAATCGGAGACTAAACTCGAAGGTGTAGACGACTATAATATACCTAGGACAAACTACCCAGTTAGGTAGGTCCAACTTTGAGTAAGATGTCAATCATCGAATCCGACTAGGTTGGGCAGCGTTTGGGAAGCTACGACACATCGTCGACCGTAGGTTCAATTAGGGTAAGGGACAAAATGTCGAAAATGAGTTAAGTATACAGTTTTGTTCAGAATTTTGCGCTCTTTCGAATGGTGTATATAAAAAAATTCTAGCTTTAAAAAAATGTTCCTTACCCTATTTTTTTTTAGGGTGTACCGGATCAAAATAGCTCCAAAAAATAAAGTAACAAGAAAAAAATTCTACACAGCTACTAAGAATTAGTGTAATGTACGTAAGCAACCGAATTTAAACAAGGTAACCGGCCTTGCACTTGGGGAATGACCCTTACGCGGTTTATTTTTGATGAGAAAATAACAAAAGTGTTATTACGCTAATAATTTTGGAATCGAAAAAAAATATTTTGCCGATACCCTAAAGTGATTACGTGGATATTGAAATAATTGTTCCTTACTTTAAGTTGCTTGCACAGTAATTTATACGATGTGTGCGTTACGCTAATTTTTGTAGTACAATCGACAACACAGCTGTGGATACAGACACAGTGCTAGAAATATGTATACACACCTTTATGTCCAGGCAATAAAGTTCTGTTTACATATTTTTGCCATTTTGCCTGTGTTCACAGGTGTGTTGTTGATTGTACTTGACAGAATGAATGAATAATTTAATATACTATAGATACTTAAATACATAGACAGCCATGACCAAGGAACAAATATTTGTGATAAATAAAGACACAAATAATGCCCTCGCCGGGATTCGAACCCGAATTAGTGTAGCTTTAAAACTGGAAGTAGATTCAAAAGTGCAAAGTTTGCGTTGACTTTGACTATGTTGTACAGAGTTGCTGCTAGGAAGACTCAAGATTTTGTAGAAATCATTACACAAGTCTACGAACAAATAAAACATGGAAGCCGCATGCCATACTAAATTGCCTTTCAAAAGCGGTCCTGAATTTTAGTTGACAAATGTCACCACCTCTTCAATGCATTACGGTATTCACGGTATTGAATTTCCATGTCAACCTATAAAAACTTAAACCGCCATTTAAAATTAGTTGTGAATGGTCCTTCAAAGTTTTGATAGGCCATATTCTAGAAATAATTGTCAAAGATGTTGCGCCGAAATATGCGCGGTGTTAAGAAAAGCGCTATGTCCTGCCCATCTTGGCACATTAAACACGTTACACGTCCATGTTATATAATTATTGGTCGCAGACACAAGTGATCAAATTCATATGTATGGAATCTATTGTGTAGAATCGCGACAATGCATGAACAAAAAATTATCCTAATTGAAGGGGTGTTCTGATTTCACCATCTATTTCCCAATGATACGCCATTTTTATTCCATATATGCTTATTAAAAATTAGAAACAATACAAGTACTTATAATATCGAAGACTTTTGAAAAATTGAAACCTAATATAAATGAATTAATAAAAAATATAAACAAAATCTGTACTAATAGGTAATAATAAAATATGAAGTAATTTCTTCCAACTCTGCCATCATTTCTCATCCAAGGCTTCCAATAACAAAGTTTATTAACCCTTTACCGCATATCGTGACAAATTTGGGACGCTCGATATTTTCAACTACTACACTATTTTAACACATTATCTGTGTATCAAATTTACATTTAAATACTAGCTAGATATTTAAATTACCCATTAGGGTAGTTATTAAACATTAAATCTTTCGCAATGTTACAAAAAATGATTGTAGAAAGTCAGTTGCAGAGATTCTGTGAACAGAGCAAGGCAGCCGTTTTTTGAACGCAGTTTTATTAAACATAAATCAATGTTTTGGTGAATTTATAGTTGTTAGTATACAGTGACATGAATCCCCAACATTTTTACGGCAGTCGACGTAAGTAATTATATTTACATTACATTGATTTATTTAATTAAATTTTGTTCCATATTCGGAACATAATGCATTCACACTATTAACATAATTGATTATCATTGTTATCAATGCATTAACACTGTCAATTATTTTAAGTATGTTATATTTAACTGATAAAGATCTGTTAAAGAAGAAAAAGAACATTATTTTGGTTTATTTCTGTCATAATTATTTTAGATAATTACTGTGTGGTAAAACTATCAAACATAATAACTTACGTTTTACCTGAATACTCAAACGAGATTCTGATGATCTTGGAGATTTTGGATCGAGATCTTGGAATGAAACATAATGTTTCATTCCAAAAAAGACTTAGCGTAGGTACAGGTTAGGGAATAAGACATTTCAAGTAAACCACACAAACAATAGGACTTGGATTTCCTATACACATATTTAGACAAAATAACTTATTTTTTTTCTTATTTTTCAAAACGGATTATCCTTACACTAAAACTCACGTAGCATATTTTTACAAATACACTAACTTACATTATTTTGCTTTAATTAAAAAAATCATTAAAATACGCTTACTTTATTTTTTTGAAATGATATTGGATCTGTAAACCGAAGTCAAATTAGCGTAAGGGACATGACTAAAAATTGCTACGAGTGTAATCGACGTTAGTAATGAAACACATTAGAGTAACGGACACCAATTTTCCTTATTATTTAGTCTACGTAAATAAATACTATTTAAGCGGAAAGAGCACCAAAATATAAGAATACGTGTGAAATCGGAGCCAGAAAAGCTCAAATACAATAAAAGTTATGAGCGAATAAGCAGAAAAAAAAACTTTGTCGGGCTCTCCTGCAAAGTCGTATTTTGTCCCTTACCCTAATTGAACCTACGGTCGACGACATCTTTTCGTCCAATATTCCGCAGTTCTTGAAGACAAAAGTATTTGATCAGTGTGGCAACACACACTGATCAAAGATTTAAAAGAGTGATGACATACGGTACTGAAACGTTGTCGCTTAGAATGGGCCTCATAAGAAAGCTTA
Organism: Thaumatotibia leucotreta; assembly: GCA_025490895.1. Classification (NCBI taxonomy): domain Eukaryota; kingdom Metazoa; phylum Arthropoda; class Insecta; order Lepidoptera; family Tortricidae; genus Thaumatotibia; species Thaumatotibia leucotreta. The sequence goes on along the minus strand of JALPQI010003152.1, from coordinate 9,886 downwards.
AAGTCAACCACAAGGCAATGGAGAGGGCTATGGTGGGAGTCTCTCTGCGAAGTCGTATTAGAAATGAGACGATCCGCAGCAGAACCAAAGTATAGCTCCATAGCTCTCCGAATCACTAAACTAAAGTGGCAGTGGGCGGAGCACATTGCACGTAGAACCAATGGCCAATGCGGTGGCCTCGTAGGTGGAAGGCGCAGCGTGGGTAGGCCCCCACAAGGTGGACAGTGAAGGTCTCAGGAGTCCGCTGGATGCGAGGACCGGTCATTGTGGCAATCTTTGGGGGAGGCCTATGTTCAGCAGTGGACGTCTTTCGTCTGATATGGTAATAATGATGATTTATGAGGTAAACGTTTAACAATTGATTGTCAAATCCCATATGATATAAACTTTTAACTGGGTTAGTTGTTTAGTCCCGGTTAGTGAAAATTACCTTTATCGTCTTTGGTAATGAGATCATTACCTAATAACACTTGTAAAAATGATTAGCCATTCTGATTCATATAATCAGATACTATATATCATAGACCAGATATACAGGGTGTTTTTTTTTCGACCGTTCAAATTCTACGTAGTGAATGTGTAGGTCATACTGACCAACTTTTACTATGGGGACAAACTCGAAATCGCGAAAAAAAAATCAGCTGTTTCATACATTTCGGCCGGCGTAATGCCGCCAATTTGTATGAAACAGCTGATTTTTTTTTCGCGATTTCGACGTTGTCCCCATAGTAAAAGTTGGTGAGTATGACCTACACATTCACTACGTAGAATTTGAACGGTCGAAAAAAAACACCCTGTATAATAATACACGCGGTAAACAATAATCGATAAAATCTAAAAATAGAATCTGAACAAATAAAATTCTTAATAATCTTAGGTTATTTAAAAAAAGAAGATCAGAAAATATTCACTTTACTTTCATATCAATAAATATTTACAATTGTAATATGAACAATAATATGTAAGTACAAAAATATGTATAATCTATGAGCAGTTGCCGGCACAAAAGTCTGTTTTTTGAGGTTACGCGGAGGTTTTTGTTGGAGGTACGCGTCAGGTAAATCTTTTTTTAGTGAATTTTTGTATGAAAGACTACAAAATGTGTATATTTTTAAAATCTGCAATAAATATGCTATCTTACACAATTTTTTTTAATTGGATAAGTTTGTTTTTTAATACTTATATGACGCTTAAATTAAAATAAAAACGGTAAGTTTTTTACTTTTACTCCAAAAAATCTACATTTTTATATGAAATTGCTCATGTTTATGATAAAAAATAGATTTTCCAGGTCCGTTTTACACGAAAATGATACCATACAACGCATAGTAGACCTTATTAATTAGTAAAAAAATATTAAACGCAACCCTTCCGCATGCACATTCACCCCCCTCCCCCCGCGCTCAGGGGGGGAATTGGTTTTCCCTCCACATCTAAAAACAACTATTTTGAGACCCTCTAGCTCTGGTTAAAATTACAAAACTGTAACCCGCAGCGCACAATTTTTCTCAACTTTGTATGGACCGTGACCCTTACTATTATAATTATCTAGATCTGGCAGCTTTCTCGTTCGAAGAGGTACTTATGTTGTGATACAACGAGGAAATCGCTACCCCAATAGTACACGGTACCCACTATTCAACATACAACATGTTACATTTGCGGGGTAGTTAAATTGGACTAAGTGACAATGTTCTTAACCTTTTAATTGACACTGTTCGTCACAATGAACATAGTCTTCGACCCATTTTTGTATTTATTTAAGACAAAATGTTCTGCTTCTACACAATGGCCAGGAGACAAGAACGCACGATTATTTCAAAATTTGCCAATTTAATAGTTAAATAAATAAAAGTGCAATTGTAATATTCGGACAGAAAAATGCTGCCAGCATCTAAGACATCTCTAAATTAGTTTTTCTTATTTTCAAAATCAATAAGAAAATAATAATAACCCTTTCAGTTCGATTTCATTTATCTACTACGGGATGCGGAATATTAGGTTCTGCCAAGAAATATACCTAATTTATAAAAGTTGTCTTTGATTTTCCATTATGATTTTGACATCGCTGAGCGATGCTGTAAGGCACTGGTCTCACCGCGAGCTACAAAGCTATGAACTATCGGCTATAAACACGAACAAAAGATACGCACTCCCATGTAAATAAAAGAGACACGTACGTATTTGTCCAGCTAACGCCGTGTCTCTTTTTTTACATGGGAGTGCGTATCTTTTGTTCGTGTTTATACCTCATAGTTTATAGCTTAGTAACTCGCGGTGAGACCAATATGCCTAATGGATTCCCATGTAATATATAAAATAGTAACAATTTTATAAACAAGATAAATTTGAATAGTTATTTTCAGAATCTCGACTATGATATCGCATCTTTAGGAGATTGCGACATTCCACAAGAAGAATTTGCGAATAAAACAATAAAATACTTCGCGAATGTCGTCACTGTACGGAAAAAGAAAATCATACAGATGAATTTCACTGTTGAGGAAAAAACTCTGCCAGTTATGGTAAGTACAAATATATGTGAATCAAAACAATTACAAACCCCCTGATTATGGCACTAGTCTCACCGCGAGCTACAAAGCTATGAACTATCGGCTATAAACACAAGCAAAAGATACGCACTTCCATGTAAAAAAAAAGAGATACGTACGTACTTGTCCAGCTAACGCCGTGTCTCTTTTTTTACATGAGAGTGCATATCTTTAGTTCGTGTTTACTCGCCCGGCGATGATAGCTGGGCGAGTATCGCTGTGTCTCTTTTATTTACACGGGAGTGCTAATCCCCTTCTGATTCCGATAACTAACGATAACATTTCAGAACACGATACGAGCGTACCAAGTGGTACATAAGAAGAAACAGCTGAACTACGCCATTGCGAATCTGACGTGCACCAATCCGGTGGCCCGGCTCGTTTGGAAGAAGTTGCATTTGAGGTTCGATAAGAGTTGCTGTCTGCTGCCTGTGAGTATGAATAGTGCAGCATTTAGCACTGGTCGCACCACGAGCTTCTAAGCAATGAACTATCGGCTATAAACACGAACAAAAGATACGCACTCCAGTGTAAATAAAAGAGACACGGCGATACAGACGAGTATCGCCGTGTCTCTTTTTTTTTACACTGGAGTGCGTATCTTTTGTTCTTTCTCCATCTCCACCACCTTTACCTTCACCTCTTTCTTCAGTGTAAATAATATAGACATGGCGATACTCGTCCAGCTATCAGCTATCACCGCCAGACGAGTATCGCCGTGTCTTTTTTTTACACGGGAGTGCATTATCTTTTGTTCATAGCCTTTTCATCCTGAGTTGTCTAGTTTAGTAAACAGGTCGATTGCAAAAAAAATTTACATAATAAAAGACTTTTAATGAAAAGAAAACTTAACGCCATAACTCATAATTTTTGTGTAACAACTTTTGGCTCTAAAAAGGGCACAAACACAAATCTTCTTAGAGCGATCAATATGAACTTACATATTTTTTGTCCCCTTTTTCTACTGCCGAAGATTATTGGACAGAGTATACTGACAGTTTGTACGATTAACTATCGTGACAGAATTGACACGATCGTGATTTTTGTTTTGATTAAGGCCTTTTTGCAATCGAACGAAAAAACTTTCTAGCCTATAGATATTTGCTACAATTTGCCACGAATTTTAGTTAAAAGCTAATGTCTCCCATGGAAAATTCAAAAGCAATTTTGAAAGCAAACCTACTTCGACCGATTTCTCCAAGATCAAAAACACTCGTATCGAAAACCCTCTCAATTTTTAAAGTCGGTAAAAAAATTAAAAAGGCAATTTCGAGACAAAACGTGCACTATTAGGTCAAAAAGGTGTTTACTATTAGTGTTATTGTTTCAACATTGGGTTTCAGGGCATTGTTGTACTGCAGAATTTAAACTTGGACGATATTGTGAACAGAAGACAACCAACTATGAGTGGCTCTTGGGACTCCAGCAGGTAATCTTCTCCAGTATTGAATATTTTAGTCATCATACATTTAAGTGTTAAGCGCTTTTTGATGAATCAAGTCCTACCTTTTTCTTTCTTAGGTTATGATAGTACTGGTCAAAAAGGGCGCCCTTTCTTTATGGATTAAAAATCAAGTCACAAGCAAAATCGTATATTAGACACAAAAAAAAACCAATGGCCACATAACTTAAAGATAATACTTATGCTAATATATCGTTAGCGCGATTCCGGAATCGCACTGGTTGCTACAGCGACATCTATTGGTATGGTTAGACAACGTGACCTTAAATTAAGTAACATATTGATGAAAGTGTGATGGGCTATGGTATACAATGTTCTACCATGCTTTAAAGAAATATAAACAAATGGGGAAATGATGACAGGCCAAAAATTCAAAGAATATCTTAGTAGGTTTGTCTATTTTGCCTGATAAATGATTGCAAGGTGACATTATAGATTTAGATTTATAAATCGTAAACAAAAACTACTAAAGAATAATACGGATTACACACTAAATCTTAAAAAATAAATGAGTAAAAAAAAATTCAACTTAAATAAAATTAAACCTAAAAAAAACCCTTAAAGAAGCTACCGATCTTAACCGCCTCGATTGGTTCTCGACCTAAAGGTGTCCATATCGTCCAGAATTTCCGCGCTGAATCGCTATGGACAGTCTCTGCTCCAGGAACGAACCGGAGCGGGGATCAAGACCCCTTTCTTGCAGGCGTCGTCCCAGTTCCTTAAAAAGCTCTCACTCTTATTTATAACCTTTTTCTTGCAGCACATTATACGAGTACCAGTTCCACACACGAGCAGGCGTCATTCTCTGTATAAAAATTGAAATAATATCATAAAATTATTACATTGCTAAGTATGTATCTTGTTTTTTATTTAAACTATCAATATAATCCATACTCATATTTAATATTAGTACATTTCGAAATGTACTAATGTGACCGAATGTCAAATGGCAAAAAACTATATTTACGTTTCGACAGGTATGTCTTTTGTTAAATTTAAGTAACGCAAGCTTCAATTAATAATTGAAGGAAAAATCGAGGGGAAGCGTACTTCATGGAATAGGAATATAAGAGACTGGTTGGAAGTAGAGAGCTTGCATAGTTTGATTCGCATGACGGAAGACAGAGGGACATATGGACGTATGGTCGCCGACCTCCTGGATGGAGATGGCACTTGAAGAAGAAGAAGCTTCAATTGACCTTAGTGTGGGACCAGGCCGATTCGCGTAAGAATGCCCAATGATATTTTTTTACATCGTATTTAACATACTGCTACTGTGTAAATTTTTATGATCACGCCTGAGTACACAAATATGCGGCCACCAAATACCATCAAAAGGTATAAAACGGGACGAAAAATACATTGCAAACAATTCAGAGTTTTTGAAACACTCTGAAATATGGCTCTGAAGTTTCAGGTACCTATTAAAAAGTTTTCGTTTTTGTCAAAAGCGGTACCTTTGGTGTTAAACGAATTCCTGCACCAATTGACAATATTTCATATTTTTTTAGTGCTAGTTTTTATTGTCTGTTTTGAAAGAAGTCAATATTAAAAGATACACGTATTTTTTTATTTAAAAAAGTGCTATTTTTGTGCAAAAACCCTTTTTATTAATACTTCGAGCAGAAAGAGCGTAAGTTACAAACGTCAAGAATCAGCTAAATAACGTCACAAGTGATGTTTCATACACATAATGAAACGACGAAAAACGGTAACAAGTGTCAAATGTCACTGCCAAACACAAGAGACATACGAAAAACAAGATTTTTTGGTTATAGTGGCAGCACTGAATCAGCTATGTGACGTCACTTCCCCTTTAAACTATTTTTAAGATATTTAACAAAAATATGTCGAAAAAAATTTTCAAAATGTATCTTTGAGATCTAAATGCGTATATGTTGAAATGGTTTTCGATTTAGGGACATTGAAAATTTTAAAACGTTGTCAAATCTATCGATGTTGAATAGAGTACCCGGAGTATGAGTACCTTGCATGGTAAAGAGACAGAATGCATGGTAGAAGAAAGAAAGTGGAAGGGAAAATACCTTGTGGCCGAAGCCCTACACGCTGGACAGACCAGGTGGCATCAACCCTGAAGATGATGTCCAGCTCGGCCCTTCATGTGGCGGATGACAGAAGCAAGTAGAATGACGTCATCGATAAGCTTCGTCAAAGGAGTCATGATCCTCAGTAATGAGAGAACGACAAAGGACGAGGAAAAAGATAGAACATCAGGATATGGTTACGACAATGAATTCATAAACTTTTTAAGCCAAATTCACATCAGTAGGCTCAGTCCTCTGCTGGACGTAAGCCTCTTCTATCAACTATGCGTATAGACGCATAAGGAGGTACCGTCGAGTCTCGTGTCTTCGCCTAGGATACTTATTAGGCTTGTGCCTGCTCATTCACTGAGCAGATCGATCCCAACTAGTACAGTAGGACAAGTGTACTAGTTCGGTCTTTTAGTTCGTTTAGTACAGTTAGGTCATTGAAAGAAACTGAGTAGAAGAACTGACAGAACGTAACAAACGGACTTTTAAAATTCAACTTTATGATTATACCCATAAAGTTTAAATTATGATTGAAAAGCCCATAAAATATTGTGTCATTTAAAGCAAATTGCGGCTATCGAACGCAACGTAAGTTTAAATCAGTACAATTGAAAATATTATTATCTCGATTACTCCAGCGTAAATACCAGCGCGAAGACATCGCCTACCTATTTCTTTCTCGCTCGATAGCTCGGCGCTCCGTGCGTTCCGTTCGGAACGGTTTGCTTGCTCTGTCGCCATGTTCTCCCTGTACTAGATGAACTAAGAGCGGAAACATCTGGGAATAGTTCGGTCTAGTACAACGAACGGAATTCGTTCTTTTAGTACTTTCGTACGTGAACTACTCAAGCCTAATACTTATCTTCGCCTAGTGTAAAAAGTTGAAGATTCCGCATTAATAGATTTTTGACAAACATGTACTTTGCAACGTGAGAGTCTGCTCTAAAAATACGGCGAAGACACGAGACTCGACGGTAAATGCCCATAACCGCCACGCCAAGCGGATTGGTGATCGTGTAGTGTGTCCACTGTAATGGCACTGCTGTCCATTATCAATCTATAAATGAATAGTCAATGACACTTCAATCCCTTAATCGACCCTTACAACCACGGGCAGAGTCAGGGTGGTGGCTAATGTATTCTTACGTCACAATACTCAGAATGTATTGTATTTTGTATTTTTACACCGCCTATTCCAACTGTCCAACAGTTTTAATTTTATTTTAATATTTTGTTGTGTAAATGGTCCGAGAGATGTCGCTGTCCGAAAAGCAAACTTGATAACGAAAGTTTCACCGTAAAAATATGAGATTTTCGAACCCCCGCGAGCCATCGCGACGCTGGTGCGACTCTTCACCGGAGTCCTGCGGACCGGCCACTTCCCGCGCCCCTGGAAGCGGGGTCGCGTCATTATGATCCCAAAGCCCGGGAAGAATATTCTTCGTCCCGAGAGCTATAGACCCATCACGCTGCTGCCTACCATCTCGAAGGTCTTCGAGAAGCTGCTTCTGCCTCACCTGACGCCCCACATTCAGCCACGCGACGAACAATTCGGCTTCCGTCCGGAACACTCGACGACGCTCCAGCTTGCCCGCGTGCTGCACCACGCTGCGGCAGCCTTCAACAAGCGGGAGCACACGGTCGCTGTTCTCCTGGACATGGAGAAGGCGTTCGATCGCGTATGGCACTCCGGCCTCCTCTACAAGCTGTCCACATCCACTACTCCACGTCGAGTAGTCAAGGTTGTGGCCACCTTCCTGGAACACCGTCGCTTCCACGTGGCCGTGGAGAACGCCGTGTCCACCGACCGCGCCATCCTCGCCGGAGTGCCCCAGGGGAGCTGCCTCTCGCCCGTGTGCTATGGGCGTTACACCGATGACATCCCGGCCAGCGAGGGCGTAATGCTCGCGCTATACGCCGACGACGCTGCCTACATCACGACGTCCATCCGGTTGTCACACGCAGCGCACAAGGCCCAGTGCGCCCTAGAGGCCCTCCCCTCGTGGCTGAAGAAGTGGAGGCTGTCAGTCAACGTCCAGAAGACCCAGGCGATAGCTATATCCCGCAAGGTGCTGATGCCGCCGCGTCTCACACTCCTGGGGCAGGCCGTCGAGTGGTCCCCGATGGTGAAATACCTGGGGGTGACCATAGACCGCCGCCTCACCATGGCCCCTCACGTCAAGAACGTGATCGCCCAGACGCGTGCCGCTCGCACCCTACTCGCCCCGGTTCTGAGGTCCCGGCTATCGCTCCGCGTAAAGCTGGGCGTGTACAAGACTTACGTCCGGTCACGCCTAACTTATGCAGCCCCCGCGTGGTACGCGCTGGTGGGAGAGTGCAACAGGAAGCGACTGGACGCCCAGCAGTCGCTCGCTCTACGCACCATCGTCGACGCTCCTCGCTACGTGAGGAACGACGTGATAGCCCGGGACCTGAGAGCGGAACCGCTCCGGGATTTCATAGCTCGCCTGGCGGGGCGGATGTTCGCGCGCGCGGACCAGTCGCGCTGGAGCCACCTCCGCGGCATAGCGCCGTACCACGCGCGCCCGCCCGACCACAGCCGCCCCACCGGACTGACCACTCGGACTCGACGCCACCCTGACACCGGTTGACGATCGCCGGCCGGGCCTGTCCCAGCGGGGTTCCACCCCGCCGGCTCGATCTCGCCGGTGTGAGAAGAACACCGGACATGACCATCGGAGCCTCACCCGAGGGCCCCACCCCAATGACCCAGCCATATTAATGGCTGGCGGCTGACACCGCTGCAGGGGGCTAACGCCCCGAACAGCATCCCCAATCCCCTGAGGGGGAATTGAGAAGACGTCCACTGCTGGATAGTACCAAGAGAGTTAAGGTCACGCACACATCAACATGTCATGTAAACATATGGGGAGTTTGAAATTAGTGTTCGTTTTTCGTACTGACAGCAAACCCAATTGCAACCGTAAGATTGACCAAAAAGTTTGTTGAAGGGATTTGCTTCAATATTTTGACGCAAGTCATTCATTCATTCACTACATTTTTTGCAATTACTACTTCATTTGTATGTGTGTATAATCATTCACCTCAACTCTGGTGAAATTACCGATATTAGATGGGATTGTTTTGGAGTTCAAGTGTAATTGTCCTTAAATATATCCGTTTGTACACCAACGTTGCCTTGAAACTCGAAGTTTCACTCTTTCTTCCGGATGAGAACAGTTAGTAACGCTGCAGCCCCCATTTAAATCCAGGCATAGCATTAAAGCTTTATATGGATTTTACGAATGGTCTGTTTGCTTGTATGTTTGTTCATGTAGCTCGTTGTATTTAACTTTATGGTGTACGCGGTTATTTATTTTAGAATAAACGTTGAGGAATATTTTTATACGAGAATGCTGATAGATATAAATAGTTTCGTGTTTGGATTGAATAGCCGCTCATTTGATTTGAAATTTTGGTAGAGCTTTATTCCCTAGTAATTTAAGAGTTACAATAGAGCTGTACTCTGGTTTGGTGTTTAAAAAAAGGTAAACAATATTGCAGTATCTTTTTATTGAAATATGCATATAAAAATCCAAACTAGGTACTTAATGAATCAAAAACAATGTAAATCACTGTTTTTCCTTGTTATATTATGTATGTTTGCTAAAACTTATTTTCTGCTCGTAGTTTTCAATAAAAAGATAATGCAAGATTGTTTACCTCTTTTTAAACACCAAACCAGAGTATAGTAACCCATTTACGGAAATCAATTTAAGTACTTTGTTTTAGAATTATAACTTCGAACTGGGTTAGGGTTGCCCCAAATCAATCGATGCGGAATCGACTTAAGCCGG
>JALPQI010003151.1:0-84525 GCA_025490895.1 Thaumatotibia leucotreta | reverse complement strand
TCAATGACTGCCCTATTTACGATTTGAGCCTCAACCGCAACTCAGCCACATGATAGTTGTGTGTGGTACGGAACCCGCAGTGTATGCGTTCGGCTCGCACTTCCAAGCTTTTTTGCTCAGTTTTTAAGGTTTCGTAGCCAACATGGCAAAAATGGAACCCTTATATAGACTCATGAAATAAAACTATGAAAAACGGATACACTCGCGTATATAATTATATTTATTTAACACATTGAGCGCGGGGAACTCCCGAGGGGAGTGCTTTGTGGGAGGTCCATTTTTGCTACAAAGCGGAAAAATCACGGGATCGGCTACGAGCGTAGCGCGTAGCACGTGTTCACAATGAAAGTGTTAATTTAAATTCATCCCGACGTTTCAAATAATTTACAGGGTTCGTGGTCTGCGGGCGACTGACAATGGAGGAGATTGGATCAAAATAAGAAAGATAAGTATCTACAAAACTACCCACAAACAAAATATTACTACACCACAGACAATTTACTTTAAGCGTGTATGTATTAGTACATTACTATAGAGGACGGGAAACGAAGGGTTACAGGCCAAGTAGATATATCTGGCCGAAGGAACTGAGGCCAGATAATGATACGCGGCCTGTAACCCTGTTTCTCGCCGAGATTTGTATAGTGCTTTTCTCAAACTTGCCATGAAATAAAACGAACTGATTTCGCTGAACCTTACTATTTAAATTGTAAATATACCAATAGTACAGTATCGTATAACATTAAAAAAACATTCGCGCCTAACTTTTTTTTTAATCTGTTTGAGGTCTCCTTTTACCTGTTGGTATAAACATTAGTTCTAAGGTAATTTTTTTTTTCTGTGGCTGAATGTCAAAACCTGGTGTCACAATTTGACGTTTCAAAACAAAAGACAGTTTGTTTGCAGTCCTAGGTGTGAAATAAATACATGAAATCTCTTTACATATCATCTTAGCATAGGACACCGGATACATAGTATTTCCGGGTTTAATTTAACGTAAGTAACATCAACATTCCGTAGCAAGTTTGAGAAAAATACATATACTAAATTTGCTAATTAAGCTAATTAATACACGCCAGTTTATCCGTTTTTCATGTGATTATCGCGGTAACCGAAGAAAATATCCTTATTGAAAATATCCTTATAGATTTACTCGGAAACTATCAAAGCTACATTAATGAAACTAATGAAGTTTGGTAAGGATATCTGGGTGCTTAGCCAAGTTGCCAATCGCTAACGCTTAATCGACAATCGTAAACTGTCTTTGTCGCACTACTAATATGAAAGAGTGATAGAGAGGGAAAACTACGACACGCTACTAAGCGCTAGCGATTGGCAACTTGGCTAAGCATCCTGTTGTAATAACCTCTACATAATTATGATACTATATTGTAAAAAAAAATTGGGCGTCTTTCATACATGTAACTGAGATATATATATTTTTCGATATACATAAGTGTGTGGACAATCAATAGAAAGGTCTCTGAAAATGATGCAAAGGTTTGTAAAATACATTTTTATTTTAGCAAATCGTCTGTTATCTATAATCTGCTCCTCTGTATCTGATCTAAGTCTTAAAAAGTGCCCCCTCCCTTTGTTTTTTAAACTACGCGGTATAAAATTAAAAAAAATGTCATACATAAACTTTTTCAACGATTTTTGGTTTGAGTAAATTATCTCTTATGGTTTTTCAAATAGGTTGATTTAACTGTATTTTTTTCGAAGAACAACCGAACCCTACACTAAGCATGGCTCTTGGCTTTTTTTACTTATTTTAGTTTTGAACACTGCAAAGTATGAACGGGTTCTATTGTGCGCACCTATAACATGACATTATGTTGTAATTAATTAATATCTTTGAGACGTTTTACATTGTGGAAGTAATGTCTCGACCTTCTAGAAACATGGTATTGCGATATCAGGCTTTAACAAACAAATAAATTCGTTTAGAGTCCACGGTGACTGTTGATAGCACGGCCAACCTAAATGAAAAAAACGTTAATGTAAATTAAACAATGGTATTTGTGTGTATAATTTAAATTGGCTCAGTACTTGGACTACGTATTTTATTAGCTTCCACAAAACAAGTTCGACACCAGGTTCGTTTATCGACAACCGGCGAGATCTGACAAACGTGGACCAGCATATATTTTTCAACATAAAATGTCAAAGCACACAATAAACTGAATTATATCTAATCATGATTATCTTTAAATATTGCCTGATCAATTTGACTTTTGTACAATAGCTGTATCCGGAATGCGCGATTAATACAATATTCTTAAAGTCCCAAATAATTGGGAATGTTGTTTGTCAAACTTCATCCGGGATTAACGAAATCAAAAACCTTAACATAAACTAAACCTTACCACAGCACACGACACATGGTCCCAGGCGATCGTCCACGGAACATCCCGCACTGCTCAGAGATAAATCAAACGAACTATCACGTGACCGTCCTTTGTCTCGTGTACATGCCTTCAGTGTTGCCATTTATATGACAAATTTTATCGTTAATGTATATTTACTCATTTTATCTTTATTGCACAGAAGAATCACAATCTTACCGTACACATGAAGAACTAAATGCCCTAAGACAATCTATGCCAGTTAACTTTGAGGCGAAGCATATCTTAGACTATAGGCTGTGGATTTCCTTTTTATAATAATTATGTTCCTTTTTAAACATAATTTAAAAACTAAGCAAATGAATTAATGTCATACATGTTTATGAATTAAGTATATGTCATACATGTTAAATTCAATGCTACACAAATAATTCTGGAGCTATAAATTATGTAAAGCTGCCGAACTGCAACTGTAGACACAGTTGTACATTGTCAAGAAAAATATTATTTCGTTCTTGCATGGAAGCTTCCGGAAGCTCCGAAGTCATTTAGCCGTCAGTGATCCTCAGTGTCCATTGCACTGTGGCTGTCAGTGATCCTCAGTGTCCATTGCACTGTAGCTGTCAGTGATCCTCAGTGTCCATTGCACTGTAGATGTCAGTGATCCTCAGTGTCCATTGCACTGTAGCTGTCAGTGATCCCAGTGTCTATTGCACTGTAGCTGTCAGTGACCCTCAGAGTCTATTGCACTATTTCTTGAATGGCTCGTAAACAGACGTAACCATAAAATAAAAATGTCTCAAATATGACACCTCGTTAAAAATGCGTATAATTTTGTAATAAAAATAAGTACTAGAAAGGCCATAGTCGGATTTTCATAGTAAGTCAGCCTTTAAATCAACCAGACTCTAGTATTTTTTTGTGAGTACCTCTTATGGTGAAGAATATTTCTGCTGAGTATCAACGTCCTATCGGTGACAGTTTTTGACTTATGATTTTTTTTAGTTTTTTCTTTAATGTGTTGTATCTCAGGATGTATAAAAGCGAATTGCTTCAAATTTTGAAATAATGTTCTTTATTTAGATATGCATCGAATTTAAAAAAATGAATATCGATTGTTGTATAAAAAAAAGAAAAAAAAAGACCAAAAAATTTTTCATATTTTTTTTTGTGTACCTATGAAGTAGTGACACCTCTATTTTCTTTTTCTAATTATAGACCATACATTGGCCTACCAGTTGCCTAAGTATCAAAATTTTCCAAGCGGTACTTCTTACCAAAAATCGGCAATATGTGTGGTCAAGTTCTGCATTCAATCGGTGTTTTTCAATGTAGTATACAAACTCTTCATTTATATTTGAGTTTTCTTATCAGGTTATCTTATTTAAGAGTAAATGCTAATGACAACTTAATGTCATCATGATGCAAGCTGTTTATTTCATTATTAATCGGCCGTTTATTATTTTAACTAGCGTAATTCGATATTATTTATGAGATATTCATTAAAAATAATATATTGCAGTTAAATATTATCGAGATACGCTAGTTGAAATGGTAAACGGCCGATTAATAATGAAATAAACAGCTTGCATCATGATGACATTAAGTTGTCATTAGCATTTACTCTTAAATAAGATAACCTGATAAGAAAACTCAAATATAAATGAAGAGTTTGTATACTACATTGAAAAACACCGATTGAATGCAGAACTTGACCACACATATTGCCGATTTTTGGTAAGAAGTACCGCTTGGAAAATTTTGATACTTGGGCAACTAGTAGGCCAATGTATGGTCTATAATTAGAAAAAGAAAATAGAGGTGTCACTACTTCATAAGTACACAAAAAAAAATATGAAAAATTTTTTGGTCTTTTTTTTTTTTTTTTTTATACGACAATCGATATTCATTTTTTAAAATTCGATGCATATCTAAATAAAGAACATTATTTCAAAATTTGAAGCAATTCGCTTTTATACATCCTGAGATACAACACATTAAAGAAAAAACTAAAAAAAAATCATAAGTCAAAAACTGTCACCGATAGGACGTTGATACTCAGCAGAAATATTCTTCACCATAAGAGGTACTCACAAAAAAATACTAGAGTCTGGTTGATTTAAAGGCTGACTTACTATGAAAATCCGACTATGGCCTTTCTATTTAGAAATTAGCTTTTAATTTTTTTTTCATCGTGTGTCACATTAGAACAAATAAGTAATTGTTCAGAAGTTTCTGAACACCGATGCCAGGAAGACACTGTACGCCTCATGTTCATTCATTTTATTGCAATGTAACGTCATCAACAACCTGTACTTGTGGTGCATTATGAAGTAAATCCCTAGATAAGTATTAGGACCTGATATGAAAAACTGGTGAAAACAGGAGTTTCTTCGCGTTCACCCCGGCCGCGGAATAAAATCCGTGTCGAGATTTTCACTTAATAGTTGCTTCAGTATGAGTTTCTACAAAAAAGATGTTTTATATATTTTAAAAGAGTCGGTAACAATAACAATACCACACATACGTGTGGGTGGTTACACTGCTGACCACTAGGCGGACCGTATGCTTGTTTGCCATCGTCGTGGTAGAAAAAAACTTCTTGTCTTCTACATATTTAATTATTTACCTTGTTTAAGGATCCTATCAAATTAGTCAGCACTATTAAGCTGCCTATTTTGACTATAAATATGATCACGTTTGTTGGTTTCCTAACAAATAATAAGTTTTCGAATGGTTGTCACGGATTATTTAGAAAATTGCTTTTCTTTTAATATATTCTATTTGTGTATTGCTTATACGGATGAGCTAATATTTTTCAAATAAAAAAATCCTGATCATTCAGCCTGTGAATCGGCGAGGTAACATTCGCACGTTGAAAACACGAATATTTAATTAGTATCTGTCGATTTCTAACTACATCCACAGTTTTGTACATATTTCTTTCAACTAGATGTAGCAACACTATAGCCGAAGGTATTTTTCTGTTCGATGGAATGTCTGAATCGCTGTTTGTAGTTTAGGAATCATATTGTTCGTGTTTTCCAGATACAAGATTATTCCAAGTATGATCTTTAAAAAAGCGTGTTAATTCTATTGTTATCTTTTTTTTTTTCATCGACGTTAACACTCTGTACCTCCTAGTTAAAGTATTGATGATAGAGTAGAACTGTTTGGACAGAACTGATAGGAAATTGAATGTAAATTATTAATGTAGAAGTCACTAAAGAGATATTTCAAATAGTTTTGGAGTTATATACGTAATAAAATAAGTCGAAAAAGAGACCGAAGGATTGTAATGCATAACACTTACAATTTAACGGATTGATTTTCGGTAAATTAAAATCTGTCGACGCGAAACCGTCGAATTGTGAATTATAGGGGAGACCAGGTATGAACGTAACAATTTTCAGTTTTTGATTTTTTATATTTTTTTGGTAGCAGTTGTCAAACTTTGCATCTTTATGTGCAATAGACACATATTTCATGTATCTTTTGGTGCCAAAATAAACATCATACATCGAATAGTTTTACAGAAAAATGGCTCACAGTGAAGGATGGAATTTGTTGCAATTATCCCTACCCCCAGGGCTGGTTGTAACAGTGCATAGGGATAATAGAAACAAAGTATATAACTATAAAATAATCAATATAATTATGTGTAATTAGTATTTTTAAGTAATCAACAGTCTTACAGTATCTATCTCAAAGACGAACATTAACAATAAATGAATGTAATTAACATTAGGTATTATATGAGACGAAATTAATTTATACCTATAGGATATATGAGTGACGTGAGAGCAATCAACTTTCTGTCTTATTCTAAATGGCATATAAACAAATGCTTAGGTGTAATCCAAGGAATTAAATGCTTCCTGCATTGTCCTTATTTCTGAGTATAGGTACTACTAAGCTAATCATACAATGTACCTAATATGATAAAAAAATGTTATTGTTTTACTCCTCATTGACAGTGAATATTTGTTTCCAGAAACAAATCCCACCTTGGGTAGTGCCGCTGTTCTTTCATGTAAAGCTTTCCTTTACTTTACATGTCCATACATATAAAGTGATGTGAGCCAGTTGGTACGTCTTTGCTGCGTCCCTGTAGGGCATTTAAAAAAAGGATCACCTCAAGTGCAGCTAAAGCTATAATTTCTATTTTAGTGGACTTCTGTCTGTTGTTATTTTGTGTATATTAGACATTCTGCAACAAAAAGGCACTAAGTATATGAGTTATTTAATAAACGCTAGCACAAAGGTGTACCAATGAGCCTCCAATTTGGAAATCGGGATGAAAGTAACAAGTTGTTTCAATCATCCCTGGGTATTGAATTTCCAGAATCCCACAAACACGTAGCAAAAAAACATAAAAAGCATCATTAAAACATTGATTTGCAACCCTCAAACTGTAAATGATTAGTGACTTTACAACACCCATGCTAAACGCAAGCTATAGCGTTTACCATGAAAAATCTAGCTAAGATTGAAAAAATCGTTAAAAACTTACTTTTGACGCATTTTTCTGGGACCATAGCCCTACACGCATAACCTGCCGTCACAGCACCGTGGGTGTAACTGAGGTTAGGGGGGAATCGAAATGGCATCTAATGCCCTGAAGGACGTTCGGATAGATGTCGTAGAAAATTTTTAAATGAATTTGTTACGTTCATCCCGCGTTACTTTTGTACCTGGTCTCCCCTAATTATAATCTGCATCGTAATGCAGCTCGGTTGAACGATTTAAACACCGTGTGTTCGACGCTTTTTTCATGCGATTTATTTGTTTAATGCATACCTAATTAATGATTGTTCAATTTATGACCTACGAGAGCTTCATTACGTATGGATTACAATTATCTATACTTTACGCGTCTTTACGCGCAAAATTTACCAATATTACTGTGGTTAGATTGACGAACTCTTACTTTCATACACAATTTCAACTATGTGTGTTATTCATAATCGTTATTCATAAGCGTTATTATTAGTCTTTAGTAAAATTAGAAAGAAAAGGAGAATATTTCGAAATAGAGCGCGGCGTTAGATAGGGCGATCCGATCTGTCCCAATTTATTCACAGCCCTCTTGGAATATATATTTCGAAGACTAGATTGGTTAACTACGGGATTAACATAAATGGAGAACGGCTTCACCATCTGCGTTTCGCCGACGACATTGTTTTGATAGCGAATGACCACAATGCAGTAGTAGTTTTTAAGAAAAATGCATGATATGTCATAAATATGTAAATACTGGAAATAAACGGCTTTTTTATTATTATTTATTTGTATCTCTCTTTGATCACGGCCATCACGGGACTATAAATCCCGGTCTTTTGATAGGCTTGCGCGGGGATACAGATCCAACAAGTAGAGTCCCTTTGGAGAAATTTGCTGTGTTTTACACGCTGCAACCCATTCACGGGCACAAAAATAGATATTCGTGAACCGGTCCCAGCATGCATATACAATTATACAGGCTGTTGGAGATTATATGGG
The DNA here is from genome assembly GCA_025490895.1 of Thaumatotibia leucotreta. Lineage (NCBI taxonomy): Eukaryota > Metazoa > Arthropoda > Insecta > Lepidoptera > Tortricidae > Thaumatotibia > Thaumatotibia leucotreta. The sequence continues at coordinate 76,675 of JALPQI010003151.1, read as the reverse complement.
AAATACTAATGGGTTATGGTGATGTGCATTTTTTTTCTTTATATAACTTTATAAATTTGTTCATCATCCTTATTCCTAAGTTTTATTTTTTTGGCAATAAATCATTTTTTATTTTATTTTTTATTTTTGATGAAGGTTGGATGGATAAGAGATGGAACTATAGAAAAGAGGTCCGGACACCTGCCATAACAATGATTTCTCTTTGCTATCGAGGCAGGCGGTGACTCGCCGCCGACTAGATGGGCCCCCGTAAATGCCGTCACAAGAGACAGCCAGGGGCAGCACCGGTGTAGGCGGCTCAGGAGTGTAGAGAGGTGTACACCGCATTCTGCGCAGTGGCTTGACAGCCGCTGCACCAACTCGCGACTTACGCAAATTTACACTTCCACCCCTGGAGCGTATAGCTCTGACGACTCCTCTCTGGACGGTCATTTAAGACAAGCCAGAGCTGAGTCCTACGAGTCCCCTTGGGGTTCCACTCCGACCGACGAAGACACGCTGGAGGCGGGGACCCTGACCGAATCTCGGGAGCACTCGGGTCCGTGGGGTCGTTTCTCCCCAACAGCTCGCCACAAACTGCCCTGCGGCCTTATTATTATTTCCTTTATTTATCTCTTTTCTTAAGCTAGGTGTTTTATAAAAATGTCTATAAAAGTAAAATACAATACAACATACAAAAACAATACAAAATATACACACTTTATAAAAAACCTAACCGCGGCACCCTAGGGCAACGGAGCGGGCCCATGCTGCCGGTGGTTAAGGTCGCAGAGAGAGGAACCGACGGACTATCCGCGCCGTGTCCAGGATTACCGCCTTCTGCATCTGACCCTTGATCCAGCCATCTAGCGAGAGACTCTTAAAGTGTTGGTCGAGACTCTTCGCTATTAAACCGTTCGCTGTAACGACTATCGGGAGGTTGTCTATTGTTTGCCCGACAGTTATTTAACATAATATTCATATGCCCGAATCTAACTTGCCCGAATTTCATTTGCCCGAATGATTTGTTTACCATAAAAATTGTATGACATACTGCTTGTTTACCCGAATGTTACCTTCCATAATCATACAATGCCATCCTATTTCTTTTCCATATTATTAAGTGCAATAATATGGTTTAATAGAATATTCAAATGCCAGAAGCAATTGTTGCCATATTAATTGTTGGCCATATTATTAAGTGCAATAATATTATTTAATGGAATATTCAAACGCCATCAGTGATTATCAGTTTTTTCAAATAAGTGCTAGCTATATTATTAAAAGTTTCAAGCGTTTTAAAAAACGGGCTTCTGGGAACCGGACGATGAAGCCCCGCTGCGGTGCTGCGCGGGGCTTCTATTTCTGCTCTAAGGGATGAAAGATACCTAACGAACCTATCCAGGTTAGGGTGGGGGAACTACAATATGTTCTTATTTAATGCGGGGGGCTTCGCCCGCCCCCCACCCCCCCTTTTTTGGTTTTACAATGTACAAATGAGGATGCGTAAACAATGAATTAAAAATACTTAAGTATTTTTTAGTCAACGCCTTTAACTCCGCCCTACCCTAGAAACCTAACCAATCCAAGTTGGTTTTGCCCTGGTTTATTACTTGAACATCAGGCACCCAGAATACTAACCTAACCTACTTTTTAATAGCAGTTTCACTTTGTGGAGAGTCATTTGGATGACAAGTTATGTTATGGCATGTAATATTTACGGATTCCGATGATTCTGACAAAAAACATTATGGAAATTGTCTTTTCTGGTTGCTAATTTGGATGACAAACGATGTTGTGGCATGTGATAATTACGGATTTCGATGATTCTGACAAATGACATTATGAAAATTGACTTTATGGGAAACAAAGTTTCTGGCAAATGATTAATATAGTAAACAATAAGTATGGCATAAGATGTCATGAGAAACAATATTATGTGTGTTGAATAGGATGGCAAATAAAATTTTGGCAAATGAAATTCTGGCAAATGGGGGTAACCCCTATCGGTTCTATGATCGTCGAGTCAACATCCCACATGGCGGTTATCTCGTGGGCCAAGTCTAGGTACTTACTGGACTTGTCTTTCTCGGCCTTTACGAGATTCTCATCATGTAGGATGGTGACGTCGACGAGCACAGCCCGGCGCTGCGATCGATCTACCAGCACGATATCAGGCTTATTGGCTACAATAGTCCTGTCCGTGATGATTGGTCGATCCCAATAGAGTGTAAAAAAATTAACCCATATTCATGCTGACATATTTTTCTTGTTTTTTATGTTTTAACCTCCGTGAAATTCAAAGTACTAAAGTTAGTATACAAGATTTTGATTTATTTGAAATTTAAAACTATGCTAACTTATTTGATACTAACCATTCCATAACTTCAAAGTACAAGTGTGGGTTTGGCCGACCAAAACTTAAAGCAACGTTTTCTCAATAGTTGCTTTTTCACTAAAGCATCTTTGAAGAATTTTCAAAAAAAACTATAGCACTTAGAGATAGTCATATACTTAAACCCAGACATGCGACGCTGCTCGATGCAGTGCGGCGATTATAGTGCTTCGCTATCGCTTTCATACGCATTCCTGCGTATCAGAACTTCTCACCTCACCTTTAGACGCACCACGAGCTGGAAACTAACTTTTTCGTTAGCATTTACCTGATCTCGATAGTTAACTGAATTCATTTCGTACGGTATTGCTGTCGCTAGCCGTAAAATAAAAGTGTGATACTGTTTGGGCCTTAAAAAAAACTAGCAATGATAGGTTACCATTTTAATACAAGTTAGTTACAATCACTTGAGGTCCTTATGTATTATTATATTTATTGAGTCTAGAACGCGTGCGGAGGCTTCAATGGTTAGAAGGGAAGAGATCTGGAGTCTCGGTTCATCGCAGCATGTGGTGGGGTATGCGCGCAACCTAGGCGCTGTTGTCGCGGTCACGGAGCCATCCGATTCGCTTCCGACGATCGTCGGAGGTAACGGGCATATTCTGTTGAGAGACAGTTTGAAGTAGCGGTCCAGGCGTTGTGGATTCCGGTCTTTCAAGTGGCGGCGACGGCAGCGACTCGAGCGCCCTAAAAACCAGAAAGTGCCCGGGAGTAAGGGTTTCTAAGTCATTGGGGGAGGAGGAGAGTGGACAGAGTGGTCTACTGTTCAATATTACATCTACTTGGCTGAACAAGAAGGACAAGTCTTCAAATGTGAGATGAGTTGTACCTAATACTCTTTTTAGTATATTTTATACCGGCCTCAGCATAGCCGTTAAAGTTGGGAGCGTAAGCTGACGCAAATTTAAATTTAATACCGGGCGATGAATCTGCGAAGTGCAAGAATGAATCTTTAGATAGGTCGCTCACAGTTTCAGAATGTACAGATTTATACCTTAGGCATATAAATAGACACATATGACGTGTATACGCGATGCGCCGAGCGACGTGGACGCATCGATGATTAATTAAATATATCATATTTATTTCGATATTAGCCCGACCCGGCCGCTGCTTATGATTCGACGCGATAAGTGCCTCTCCGAGTCAACCCATCATGAACGATTTCCTCGCCTTCCTGCAACAGAAGGAGAAGGTGCTGCAGGAGGGAAGAATGGATGCTGCAACCGCTGTCCAGTTCAGTTCGCGGGCATCGAGTTTCAGCGTGGATGACATCTGTGAAGCGAAGCAGATGTTGTGCCAGTCCCTTGGAATCGTTGGCACGTATGTTCCCCACCGAAAAGGGGATGAAACCGGGAAGGAGTCCCTTTTGGATATAAAGAATATCCTTAAGGAGTACCGAGAGCGAATTCCGGAGTTTGTCGAAGGATGCCTCTATCCTGCCGATACATGTTCTGGATAACATCGACGTTCGCTGCTTGTATCAGGACATCGTGGCCCTAAAAACAAGTTTAGCAGAAGTTATTTTGAAATTTGAAGCCGCTCACTATTGCCGAGTTACGTGACGAAGTTGATAGTTTGCGGAATGTCTCGACTCGGCCGACGGCATCGAATTTCAAGAGCGCTGACAGGCCCGCTAAAATTAACGCTGAGCCTGTACAATCGCGTGCTGTTGACGCTCCTGTTGCGAAATCACGTCGGCGTAACTACGCTGACGTCGCCGGTCAACCTGTCGCCGCTAACCGGGCCACCTTGCCTCCTGAGGGAACGGGTCCCATTAAGGGCAAGGCCTCTGGCATCTTTGTGGCCAAGGAGGGGTTCACATTGGTGAAACGGAAGAGCAGGGCGCGCAGGGCGCCACGAAAGACTGTGTGGCACCGCCGAGACGGTTAATTCTGGTCTTCTGGTTGCAACACCGAGTAGGGCGCTCTACGTGTCGCACCTGCATTACTCTGCCGTGCCCAACGATGTGGCGGAGTACGTCCGCCGGAAAACGGGTTACTCGCTGAGGGTGCAGCAGCTGCGGTCGCGCCACTACGTGCACTTCAGCTCGTTCGTGGTGCGCGTGCCGCGCCCGTTGCAGGACACCATTGCGAGTGCAGACTTCCGGCCGAAGGGCGTCGTGTTTCGGCAGTTCCGAGGCAATCTGCCGAATTCTACGCCAGGTCAGACAACGCAACGGGGCCACGTCGTTACATCGCCTAAATCTAACTAGTTTTAAGTTGTTTTTATATTTTTGTATTCTTGTAGTTCACAGTGCCTTAGTGTTATAACTGTAATGCAGTGTAACTTACTTGAATAATAAATAAATTAAATAATAAATAAATGACATTCGGTAATTTTAGATCCATCCTGCTATGGTTCTACTGGCATACGCGGAGTCCGAATTATGTGTTATGTGCACACATCGGTAACTCGTGGCATCCAGGTGGCAATTAAAAGATTAGTGATGTGACAAGATTTCTGAGTGTCTTTTCAGATAAGATAAAATAATAAATTAATATTACCTACATGGTCTTAATATAATATAACAAAGTAGGTTTGTTTACTAACTAGTTTAAAAACATCAATGTATTGACATTGCTATTGTCATCCATTTCCGTGTAATAATTATTACGAGTCGCGAGATATTTTCAATAATGGAGAAAATATTTAGAGAGCATTCAGAACTTCTACTGCAGGGTGATCAGGTAAAATGCACCCGCTGCGATGTTTATATAGTTTGCAAGACATACCTATAATATTAACAAGCACTTAAAGACCACAAAGCACAAAGAAGGATTTGCCACCTCAGGTTTAGAAAATTTAGTTCAAAATATTCCGGAGCTTGAAATAAGAGGCAGTAAGAGTTTTTGCACTAAATGTCAATTGTATTTGAAACCTAAAAAATATAATGTATCCAAACATTTTGACTCGGACACTCATAAAAATAAAAACATACAAACGGAATTTAATAAGGATCTCGCAGAGTTTTTAATTACCTGTAATATTCCATGGACACAAGTAAAATAACCCGACTTCAAAAAATTTGTCGAAAAATGTATTCATAATAAATATGGAGACAATGTAGTACTGCCAAATGATACGATATTAAGAAGAAATAGTCTACCCAAAATGTTTAATGAGAAAAAAGAAAAAATGAAGCAGGAATTAGAAAACGAATACATATATTTAAGTGTGGATGAAACTACTGACGCAAATGGCAAAGATGTTGCAAATATTATAATTGGAACCCTGAAGGAAACACCTTCAATACCACATATTTATGCATCAAAAACATTGGGTGCCACAAACAGTAATACAATTGAAAAGTTTGTAAATGAAACATTAAAAGACCTTTGGGGAAAAAATTACGACAGGAACAAAGACAAGCTTCTTTTTTTTACCACAGACGCCGCCCCGTGCATGCTCAAAGCTGGAAAGAAAATGCAAGAAATTTATCCTAATCTAACTCACTTAACTTGTTTAACCCATGGCCTAAACAGAGTTGCCGAAAAAGTTCGCTCCATTTATCCAAAAGTAAATAAATTAATAAACTTAGTAAAAAAAAATTTTCTTAAGTCTCCACGTCGAATAAAAAAATTTAAAGAAAGGTTTCCCGATACGCCCTTACCACCTAAGCCTGTCATAACCAGATGGGGCACCTGGCTTGAGGCAGTCCACTACTATAATGAAAATTATGAAAAAGTGAAGGAAATAATTTCAAACTTGGACTCATCAGAAGCAGCTGCAATAGCAAAAGCAAAGCGATTATTTTCACTGAGTGATTTAAAAAAGGACATAAGTTTCATTGATCAAAATTTCGGTATTTTGGCCAAGTCAATCAAGGAATTGGAAGGTAGAAGCCTAAAACTAAAAGAGTCTATGGAAATTGTATTTAAAATTGAAAAGTCACTATCATTACTGAGATTGCACCACAAAGGTAAACTTGTTTATCAAAAGCTGAAACAAGTGCTTTCAAAAAATCCAGGATATCTCACGACAAAAAGTATCAATAACTTATTACAAAATAAAGAAATTGAAATCAAACAGAATATCAACAAAAATACACTACAACTTTACAATAAAATGCTTTTTTTACCCATTACGTCAGTGGAGGTTGAAAGATCGTTTTCGTACACAAAGTGGATTTTCTCAAGTAGAAGACGTAGGCTGACTTGTGAAAATTTAGAACAAATTTTAATTGTTTACCACGAATGTCATATATTAAATTATTAAAATATTTTTTCATTTAATTTCGATTATTTTTCTCGACCCCATCACTAGTCTGTTAGAAACTGTCAAGTGCCACCTGCATGCCACGAGTTACCGATGTGTAGTTATGTGTTAATAATTGAAGTCAAAGTCAAAGTACACAATAATTTGTATGTAAGTATGTAATTATAATAAAACATTCTACCACTAGCAAACAATAAGTAATAACCTATAAATAACAAAAATGTCTTCTTCAGTCTAATATTAGTCGATACTGCTTTGCCACCTGAACCGTGTTGGTATCCTTAACGTCGACGGTACAGTCACCATGATTTACTTGTTACCACAAATGTGAAAAATAGTATGAATAAGAAACTTGTTCATAAATACAGCTAGTTTTAGTTAGTTATTTGGTTACTAGTTGTAATGACTACTTACTTATGAAGCTCTTTGTTTACTGCTGTTTAGATATTAACACCTCAGACAGTTTAAATAATACATATATGTACTTAGTAATAATGAATACTATAAGTTAAGACCTAAATTTTGTAAGCATTTCCTTACCTACTTACATGTTTATTTAGCACCTTGTATGAAAGAGCGAATTCCTCCTAACACAAGTGTTAAAATTAAAAGGAGGATTCGACATCTTTAGAAACTATGTTTGATAAATAAACGAATTTTGAATTTTTGAATACTTGACATTGCCGAAGAGGTACGGTCGAGGAATTTAATTTCCTACCCATTTCGTACCTTGTCATAGTAGCTATAATATGACAGTCCTAGCAGCTTTCATATTGATTGTCACTGTAACAAGGTACGTAAGGGTAGGAAATTAAATTCCTCGACTGCACTAGCTAAATATAGGAATCAGTGCGTCATAAACATCATTTATGTTATGACTATTTCGTGTTCATCATTTTTTTTTATTTATTTGAGGCATCAACAGCAGTACATAAGAAACAAAACTGAATGTACAGTAAACAAAGCCAATAAAAGATGTCCATAAAAATACAATCAACATGCAATAACAAGATAGAGCGTGCGCGTTTACACTACATTAAAATGGTAGGAAGGTTCTGGACTTAAGATTAAAGCAACCGGTGGTAGAGCTTTTGATACCCCAGCTTGTATCTATATGAAGCAGTTCTTTTACAGAGTCAGCGCCTGTTAATATGTCATCACAATATAAAGCATTTTGTATTAGTCTTAACTAACGGATCCTTGCTGTCATCCCCCAACTGCCACAAACAACGCGCCGCTAACCAGCTGGAGGAGGCGAAGCCATACGTTACAGTATTGAAGGTCAAAGAACGAATAGGTAGGTAAACGTTTTCACGCCACAAAATCAGACGACAGCACATAATCTATACTGACGGAATCTAAGCAATATTTATGTCAAATAATGAGTTTTTCATTACACTTGCTGTCTAAGCGCGCCATTGCTTGCATGCGTAATAGAAAAGCGAAATACCCTAGGGAGTAATATAAATGTCAGTACGTCATTTAATAATATTATGTCTTAAAACTTATTTTTTTGTCGGCAAGTGTGATGAAAAACATTGTATGCATCACTGTCGGTAAGCGGAATACTAACTCGAGTCATGAAAGCCCTCCGCCTAACGGCGTTGGGCTTCTAACACTCTCGTTAGTAATTCCGTAGTTACCTCCCTTGATGCACAATGTACTATTATATGTTAGGTCGGCTGCCCTATGCAGAAATCAAGTATCTGTGTTTTGGCAAATTTTACAGTAGAGCGAAAAAACGTTTTTTTTAGACTTTTCTTGATTACATAATTACTAGTTAAATGATAGCATTAAACATTGCTGTGTTTTATTATGCAAGATATCATTAATAGTAAACTATAAAAAAATAATAATTATGAGGCCAATCATTTTAAAATGCAAAAACAATTTTCTGTATAGAATGCGATAAGATAATTTTAAAGCTTTTCTACAAAAAAACAAGTATCTGTATATAATTTCGTGTTTTAGTAAGCTTCTTCTTTATAAGTTTATAACACAAGCATATTTTATACTACATTTTAGATGCCAATAATTTAGTGTATGTCATATTTGTGTAAAATATATTATTTCAATATTAATGTAGTATGTATTTCAAGTATTTCACGGAAAAGAAGCCCCTATTCTGTTTGAATGCAAGTTTTCTGTAACGAAGTATTTCTCATACAGAAATGCTTAAAAAATTACATCAATTACTTAAATTGTAGGAAACTACAAATACCTCAAATACCGAACCGAAAAAGAACTTCAAAACCGACAGTCTATGGAAAATATCTAGACGCACGCGTGGAAGACATAAAAACAATGGAAAGTTATAATTTTGTTCAATAAATCAACATACAATATAGTTGTATGTATATTTTATTATTTATACCTGTTACAGAACATAAAGATAAAAATGCCTGTATAAATCAACCTTATTCAAACATCTGTATTAACTAGTTCACTTCTCTCTTCGTGATTGTGAATGTTCTTGCAATTGGGTTAAAAATAATGCTAATTACTTGGCATTAAGGGCACTAACTTTTCCAAAATCTTTTTTTTTTTGCTGAACTCTGCCTACTAAGACATTGTTTTTTTTTTGGTAATTCGTGCATTGTGTATTTTTTCTGTAAGAAATCCACTACTTTCTATTCCCTATTCAAATTATTTTTATATAAAATACAGTCTCATGTCCGTTTCTGAAGTAAACTTCGACCATGTTTTTCAATAACAAATTCCTTAAGTTGCCATTTTTATAATTTTTCATCACATTCAGCTAGTGATAGAAACTACCACAATTCTCGAATTTTACTCATGTTATTATTTTCTAAACATAATGTAGAAACTATCTGTTTTGCCCTATGGCGAGCATTTGAATGAAACCATTCCAGTGTTCTTTGCGTCTTTTCACTTTAAATAACTTATACAGCCAGGAAAACACTTCAGTTATCAGATAATAAGCACTTAAATAACACTTCACATGTTCATTGTATAACGTTCGTATACATACGTATACGAACTATGACTGACAAACGTATGAAAAAACAGCCAGATTCATTACTTGAATTAAAAAGGTGCCACAGGACAATTTCTACCCGAAACTCAAATAAATATAAATATAATATTTTTTTTTTTTTTTTTTTTCTTAATTTTCATTATAATATTCGGTGTCTAAATTAACAATTTTCTTAAACCTTAACTAAAAATAATTACAAATAGTAACTAGTCAAAGTCCGCTCCGCACCGCCTCCGGTGCAAAACTGCCAATAATGCTTGCGGCATTACCTCGTTGGATCGCTATGGCCAGCCTTTGCACCAAAAACGATTCGGAGCGCGGGTCTTCTCCCTTCAACCTTAGTCGACGGCCCAAGTCACGCACAAAACGCCTCGCGTCCGCGCCCCAGCAGCCCGCCGTCTCCACCGCAAAAGGAACAAACGAGTACCCCGGGCCCAGGGGTGCATACTTTTGCCGCTTTGACGCCGCCTGGAATTCCGCCGCAGCCGCAGCGCCGCGGGTTGTTCGCCCAATGTGAGAAGCGGCGAAGGTGTCGACACACGTAGCGTCCCACACCAAACACCGCCCCCTCTCCCACGGAATCAACGTCAGGCCATCCGGGCGCTTGCCATCTGTGCGGCTAAGACCCGGAGGCTCGAGGACGGACGGCACACCAGCCGACTTTAGTGCCCTCTGGACAATGTCGTTGAGGGCATGGTGACGCGGATGCCTGCCAGTACAACGACGGCAACTCAAAGCATGGTGCCCGTCAACCCCCACCATGGAGCCGCAGATGCATAAATGTGGTTGACATACATCGCAGCCCAGGCGGAGAGCAACGGACACCCGCAAAGAGTCACCGTCGAGTAAAGTACCTAATTGAGGCGAAGGTAGCGCGTGTAACCATGCCCCTGACTCTGGCCGCGACACAGCCAAAAGTCTAGCCCGGCTAACTATACTATATTTATTTATTTATTTAGGTTTGCCAACAGGTGTAATACAAAAATACTTATAAGTAACAAATTATGAAATAGTAGTGCTTGAGTATTCACCCAATTACAGGCAAACACGGCATTAGGTTTTGGTATCCTAATAAAATGAAAATTTCTACGCTAAAGTCAAGTAACTCCGCGATCTATATAAATATTTCTATGCTAAAGTCAAGTAACTCCGCGATCTATATCAATATTTCTACGCTGAAGTCAAGTAACTCAGTAATCTATATGAATTTCAAGTATCTTTTGCAAGATACTTGATTTCAACGTAGAATTAGGGTATATACTTGTTTTTAGCGTAGAATACCCCGTTAAAAAAAGATACTTGGATTTTTTTAAGTTCTGTATTTAGAAAAATATTAATTATTAAAAAAAAAATTAAATACTAAAAAATGCATTTTAAAACAGTGAATCGCATGGTGTAAAAAAACTTTTTTTGATAAATTTCGAGATACTTGATTTCTGCGTAGGGCAGCCGAGGTCCTACCATCTGAATATCTTGAATATAATAACCAGTATGCTTAGCACATGATTGGTATGTCAGTATATCACCGCGAGATAGATTTCTATCTTTTACTAACTATATGAATAAAATAGGGATGGATAGTCTAATCTCGCGGTGACATATTGTCGCACTAATCCTGTGCTAAGCCTACATGAGTGAGTGGGATACTGCCCTGAGCTTAATCGTGTCGATTCACTGTGCTTCATCACGGGGTGATGAGGGACGTGATAAGCATCGTAACATTGCTTAGATTCGGACAGATGACTCAACTTTCATATTCGTTTAGGAAATCAGTACCTATACATAATTATTTTTAATTTCAAGTTGTTTACTGAAATGTTTTTCGAAGATAAATAGTGTGTATTCTAACTGATACCTGTAACACTATTTAGAAATCAGTATATCTACAAACCTTACGGTTTCATTTATTTTGCAAGTGCGTAAGGCTCTTAATTAGGGGAAGCAGTACTACTGCCAATTAAGGTTTGAGGATAGAAGAAAGACAAAAATATCATAACATTTATTTATTTATTTAAGCTTTATTGCACAATTAATGAAAAAAGTACAAATGGCGGACTTAATGCCTTATGACAATCTCTACCAGTCAACCATTGGGTCAAACAGAAACTTGTATTAGGTGCAGGATAATATACCATTGTCACGAAAACTTGCCACGCATGCCGAATATTATCATGATTGGTTCAGTACAATCGGTCGCAAGATTAAACCAAAGACAATAGACAGTTGATTGATATGCGGTGAAGTTCAATAAAACCGTTTAAAAAATACTGTGACTTTAACTTTATTTTTCTCAAAAAACTACATGAAATTATAATGAACCTATAAAACAGTTTTTCGACGTTTTATTTTGTACAAAAACCAGAAAAAAGTTAGAAATGGATTTACCCGAGTTTGAAGTTAGGCGACTCAAATAATATAACGATTATAAAAGTGCGAAGAATTGATGAATGAAGTAGTTTAAAAAAAAAAACCATTGGAGCATTGTACCAACGTCTTTGGCAGAGGGGAAACGACAGGATCGTACTACCCGAGCCTACTAGATAGTTAGATACTACTCTACCTGTCATCCATCCCCAGTCTCCCCTTCTTTGTGTCTGGATGAAATGGCAAAATTACTTTTTATAAAATATTGGCGGATCGTACATTACATCAGGATGCGCCGGCCAATAATAATAAAAATGATCAAAGTTAGTCTTGGGAGCTTGCCATTCCGTGTTTTCGTAGCGGCTGTCTAAAAATCGATAGTCTAACCTACCCATATAGGCATCATACAGAAAAGTTAAGACTGAGTGGTTTTCTATGGGAGTGAAGTAGTGGGTCAGTTCTTTAGCCCTGAGGGTCATAGAGAAGGAGTGCATGCCTAGGAGGCCGTCGTAGAGCCAGGATTGTCCTTGCGTCGCTCTGTGGAGGGCGGCCCCGCTGTCCAGGCCTAGCGAGGCCCAGCGGCCCCACACGCAGAAGAACCAACCCCATTCGGTCTGAAATTGGAATTAAATTCTTAAATATTATAATTATTACACCCCTTACCGCATGAATAAAAAATAAATTGTTGAAATTTGAACTCTAATGGCAATCAACATAGTTTAATTTTAAAGCGGTCATATATGGCTTCGTATGCGGTAAAGGGTTGTTATATACTCTAAGACACCCATCAAACATTACATCTACAGCAGATCCAAAGTAACCGATATAGCTCTCTGAATCGCTAATCCGAAGTGGAAGTAGGGGAGCATATTGCACGTACACTCGCGGTCAATGAATACGGGTCAGGTGGATTTTTTCATAGAAAATACTGGAAACATGCTGATTACAAAAATTTAAAATAAATATTTATAATACAAGTGGAACTGTTTTTAACATCAGATTGTATTTAAATTTCCCTGAAATTTTCACCCGATCCGAAAAACACGGAACTTTATCGTCAGATGACTTCGTAGATATAAAAATAGCAATTCATAATTAAAAACCTAGATTTACCATACATTTTAGGTGGTTTTCTTAAACGGTCTACATTTTTGTCTATACAAACCGACCTAACGACAATTTTAAAGTTAATTTTTGGTTTATTTATAAATTTAGAGAAATTCCAATACAATCTTATTTAAAAATAGATTATACCTACAATATAAATATTTTTAAAAAATATTTGAAATCTCCATGTTTGCATTATTTTCTATGAAATAAAACACCTGACCCGTTTTCATTGCCGGGGTGTGTAGAACCGATGACCATCGGGGTGGAAAGTTATGTGAACTTCAGGTTTAAGGCTTTATGTTGGTGATAAAATGCATGATAAAATGCATGACATTAATCATAATTTTATAGCGTTACATTTACTTATTTACTTTTTATCCAACATGTAAATATGTATCAGATCAATAACGAAGAACTTTGCCTAGTTATAGTATATTATACAGAGCAGCTTAAGTTAGTTGAACCCTTCGGTTAAAATTATCATGTGAATTTTTCATGAATGTTTATTCATGAGGATTGCTTGAATTCATTATATGCCCACTCTACAGTATGTATACAATTTGAAACTACTTTGGTACTATTTGAAATGTAATTCAATGGAAAGAAAACAGCTACAGAACACTTTACGTGCATTACCGGTGAGGTGATGTAAAACAGCGGGCTCAGCTCAGGTATGGATTATGTGCCATCTATCGACCTCCAACCTCACACTTAGTCGGATTTGTCTATGAACTGTGTCACGTAATTAAACTATTCCCATGCTCACAAGACTACGTTGTTATATGGGACTGTAATAATATAGATATAAATGAACAAAACAAAATTTTATCACAGTACCTGGACTGCATGAGTGAACAAGGATTTGAGTGTGGCATTAACCAATACACACGTGTCGATATTAAAGGTCAATTGCTAACAAAATCATATTTGTCCGTAGCACCCAAGCACACTTAATGCATACAGCTGTTACCTATCACCACAGCTTTAGGCGATCACTATATAATAGGTTTTTCATAAGCCAGTCATTGTACCTAATCACACATCTTACAAAGTTGCGAAACAATTAGGTAGTGATGGACAAGTAATTACTATGAACAAACTTTACTATATACGGCTTTCCCAGAATCGGAAGGAGCAGCGGATAAGAATGAAGTCATTGTATGTACCTTACCTTTGGACACTTGCTCGAGTACTTCTGTGTTTTCACCGCATATTTGTAGAAAGGTGATGGTTTCCTTTTGTACGCCAGGATGAACTGGTAACCAACAATAATGGCTACTGGAGTCTTCACAGCGCCCAGCGTCGGTGAGCCAAATTGGAGCCTGCAAAACCATTTTTGTCTGTTTATTCGACAAGTACGGTTTCTTAGAGACACTATTAAGCTGGGTAAATTTATAAACAACGCGAGGGTTGAGTGGTCAAATCCGATACGTCGAGATATTTCATTTCGGATTTCATGGAAATAACAACTTCACGTCAATGTCATATAGTTCGTATTTTGAAAACAGGTTGCTCGATTAAGTCGATGTATCATTTGACATTAATTGTGAGGCATTGTTTTGTGCAAATTTTTAATTCGTAACGACATCGTGAGCTGGAACGATAGTACATTGTGCATCTAGGGAGATAACTGACTGTATTATCTACGAGAGTCTGTTAGAAGCCCGACGTCGTAGGTTCAGATTTAGAGTCAGATCATTTATTGTCAAAGACATGCCAATACAAAGAAAAGGCGGCGACGGAGGGCTTTTAATGACTCGAGTTTGTGACCTGCTTGCCGACTATGATAATAAATAAATATCTTGGGAGATCTTACACAAATCGACCTAGTCCCACGGTAAGCTCAACTAAGGTTTGTGATGTGGGTTGTGGGTATCAGGCGACGATATATTAAATTTAATAGATATACACTTCAATACAGACAGCCATGACCAAGGAACAAATATTTCTGATAAATAAATACACAGAATAATGCTCTCGCCGGGAACCTCCAGCTTCGTAGCTGACAAATGCTGATGCACACAAAGTCCAGTTTTTCACTACACTTGCGAGCAAAAAAAAATAATTTTAAGACATCGAACATTTCTACCAGGTTTCTATAAATATGGACGAAGCTCTTAACGGGTGTTCGTTTATGACATAATAAGTACATTTGCTTAAAATTAGAACCAAAACTGCTAATTTCAAAAGCAGATGACATAACTGCCATATCAATATCAATAAATGTTCGTACCTAACTACATTGCTGCTCTGAAAATCTTTAAAATAATCTGTAGGGTCATAATTAAGTGTTAATACCAAGCTGAGAAATAAAATGCAGTCATGATACTTCTTAATACGTAATTTCAAAATATAAATCGTCGGTTGACAAGCAAAACTCACTATCAAAAAACCAGCCTCGAGCATTTCGGGATTGTCGGGCCATGCTATGCTATTCTCTTATTGACACATTCGACGCTGCGTTCGTCAACGAGCTCGATGTCGAGACAGCCTTGTCTAAAATCCTAGGTGTTTGATTTGACATTAGGAATCGAGGCTGTGAGCGAGCTTGTGGGCGAGTTCGTCGCTGTTTTTCGTTAGAGAATACGAAGTTCATACATTAAACGTCAAACTTTCGACGCAATGTAGTTCCAGCTCACGCCGCATTCGTCGCCGAGCACTAGTGTCGTTTAAAGTACATTAGTGAATACCATTTTTAGGCTCGACGCTGCCGCAGCACTGACACAGCGCTGACAGCAAGGCGGTTTCCTTAGTGAATAACACTGATGATCAGTGTAGAGTTCCGTAAGTATTCAAAAATGACTGGGCTGATTGTGGTTGAAATAGTATTATACGCGTACGGTACAAACTGGGACGGGGGATGATCTGTGCCAACGGCATCGAAGCCGGTAATCCCTCGTCTTAACGACAGTGGTAACAGTAATAGTTCTGTGGACACGGTGAGCTCGGTGTGCTTGTCGTCTGTCGTATTCGGTGAAACAGACCATTCGGTGAAGCTGTCGGGCATTGCATCAGTGCCGGCGCAAGACTGCTCACAACCGGTTTTATCTCAACGGGCCCAGCGGGCGGCGCGGCGATCGACGGTACGCGCCGCGCTCGCGAGTCGCTTAGCGTGAACGCGGGCTCAGTGCTTGATTATAAAGACTCTCCGAAACATGTCGCGCGGAGTGACGCGTGACACGTGAGTTGAACCGTTTAATTATATTTATAGTTACCTATTATGTCTCACGAAAGTTTAAATTCAATTAGTTTTATTTTAAAGTATTTTATCCACTCAATTGCTTTTGGTAACTGTGGTTACCAGCTGTCACTCTTATTTTACATAGAAATAGAGTCTATCGCAAAAATCAAAGCATGTGAGTGGCTATAAGCCCTTTTGTTTTTCTTCTCATATTTTTTGGATCCACGGATCAAAAGTTAGAGGGTACACCGTACATTTTTTCTGGAGCGGTTATCTCCGAAAATATAGACTTTAGAAAAAATCTTTCTTTGTGACCCTTATTCCATTGAAAATACCTATTCCAGGATTTTCGTAGGGGAGGTACCGGAATCGCATCTCTAAAGTTTATAAAAACGGCCACCAGTAGCGCCGGTCGTCCCTAAACATGAAATCAAGCTAACAACTTAAATATTACATAACTGAATTTATTTATAATTCCAAATTTTCTTGGGCGTTTAATTACGTCCTACATATACATACAGGTAAATCAATTGTGTCCAAAGTTCATTCTTAGAAATCGACGATTGTAATGTAAATCAGAAGATTTATAACGTAACAAATCTTCTAAATATTACACATTGTCATACTTCTACAGGTGTAAACGACTTCTTATAATAATACAAATATAATATAATTATATGTATTTTATGCTCGCACCGCGTTACGTGACAGAGTTACTTGTTAAATTTAGAAGCCTTTTTGTAATATATTAATTTATCTTAACAGACGAGTTGGTTGGGTGAGTAAGCCGCGAGCGATAACATATTGTTCAGATTGTTATTGTTGACATATATTACTTATACCGATTGTTGCATTTATATACGTATATTTAGTAATAAGTTTTCTTAGATATAGGATGGTGTTAATTTAGTACTAGCCACCATTTGTTCGTTAACCTGTTACTACTGGAGAGAACATATAATAGGGATGATGACTGTAGTTAAAATAAATTATTTAACATTATGCACGACATAATACACGAAGAAATTATCACTAAGATGTATATTGAAGTATTTTTTGTACAGAACTTCTATTTAATAAATTGAAAAGAACTTAAAAGAGTAGGTCATTTGGCAGTACTCAAACGTGACGTCACTTTTGAGTATTTCATACAAAATTCCATAGTGGTGAATTCTGGTGATCGTTTTGACAGTTCGAAAAAAGATGCTGATTTGACTTGCCAGTCATTTTGTTGTTTTGTTGTTTTTGTTTTTGCCATCTGTTTTGTTTTGTTTGTACTGTGTCTCGAATAAACGTTTTTTCTTTCTTTTCTTTCTTTCTTTCTTTCTTTCATCATCCCTATTGGCTGTTTGTTACTTAATTTGTATTACTACTCTGTATTGTAAGCTGTTGGTTCTCCGAACAATAAATCATCATCATCATCATATCAGCCGAAAGACGTCCACTGCTGAACATAGGCCTCCCCCAAAGATTGCCAGTTTGCGGGGCACATTGCGCGTAGAACCGATGGCCGTTGGGGCGGGAAGGTTCTTGAGTGGCGGCCACGTACCGGAAGGCGTAGCGTGGGTAGGCCCCTCACAAGGTGGACCGATGACCTGGTGAAGGTCGCAGGAGTCCGCTGGATGCGGGTGGCGCAGGACCGGAACAATAAATAAATAAATATAATTACCAATAGGATCCAGCTCTGTTGCACACATATGTTTGTATGTTCTTCGTGCTGTCCACATATCGTATAAGTGGAATCTGGGTCGCCCACACAGCCAAATCGAAGACGCCGGGTATTGGGTGCGAGGCGTTTACGTTTTCAGGCATTTGGTACTGAAAACATATGAAAAATTTTAATATTAAAAATAAAACCGTCTTCAAAAATAGGCTGAAATAAAAAGTAAACAATAAGTTTAGTTGCATATACTTACGATTTCCTACCCAAACTTTTAAACCTATACATTGAAATAAAATATTACTGTTTTTGTAAAAAGTCCCATAATCGATATACACCGTGTTTTTATTGATTTCCGTTAAATTGGATAGGTTACTTGGGACATTCATAGAAGTTGCCTAGTATAACGGCTTTTGTTCATTTCGTAAAAAATATTTTTTTTTTCGTTTTCATACATCATAATTGAAATGGCAAGTGTGAGAGAACCTTACGAATAAGATCTCAGGTGGCTGACGGCACATGTCAAAATAAGTTTCATTAGAATGTAATAAAGGTTGCTATACACTTATCATTAAACTTTTTTTTTAATAACTCAATAACAGTAAGAGTTAAGATACAAGTTTCTTAGAAAAATTTATTATTTTTGACCTAAATAAGCTTCCCTTTAATTTAACGGAAACCAATAAAATCACGGTGTATAGAGTTATGAGTAACTCCATATACTACAGATCATACGCTATCTTTTGGTGTAAGAAATTAAACTATAGCTTTTAATGCAATTAGATAGATAAAATGTGTATCGCTTTCAGAGCGATAAATCCAATATGTGTCCAATAAATCCGAATACAGAACAAATATCGAATACCAACAAATTGACAAAAAGTTACTACAGATATTCTATTTCACGAAGTCCGTTTGGTTATGAATGTTGTCAGGCGTGCATGTATACAATGCTTTACGGCTGTCCCAAATCAAAACCTAGCAAGGGACATTTTTTGTCAAAATACGTTTTTTTAATGTATCTGCCCCAAATGCTGAGCTGCGTCTAATGCAAAAACACCTGTATTTCTATCTCAATTAGAATCAAAGTTACGAGACCCACCAAACCTAGCAAGGGCATTTCTTACATGCCACCAACATATTCAAAATCCTAGTAAGTAACATTTTCAAGTCCAAAAACCTGGCAACTGCATGCTATACTAGGTTTTTGAGTTTGTAAATGGAACACACTAGGTTTTTGAATATGGAAATTATTTCTTACTAGGTTTTTGATTTTAATAATTGCCGAAGGGTCGTACAAGGAATTCAAATATAACAATAAATAAAACCTATCAAGTCAGTAATGAGTGAAGTTTGCGATCTAATGGTCGCCGCTCCCGCGCTCCCTGCCTGCGGTTTTTGTCACCGCCCCCCGGGTGTCGTAAGAGTCGACTGAGGAATTGAATTGATATTGACCATTTATTTATCGACGATCGATGACGGGCAGCAGCGTCATCAAAGTGGCCAAAATATTAATGATTTTAACTAAAAGTGTATGTGAACTCAAGGCTTAAGGTTTTAAGTTGGTGACGAGACCAAGATTGTGTTCCAAAAGTGCGCGATTATGGAATTATGCAATTATTTAGGCTTTGTTTACAATCATTTTAGTTTCTACTGTCGATTGGTATAGGGCGTTTTGGTTGTTAACCGACAAAGAACCGACCAAAAAATGTACTATTTGATAATAAACAAAATTGGATCTTCGATAATTCATGACGTCACTATCATTACGGTTGTGCATTATTTGTCGGTATTGTCCGTTGTCTCTCTATGAAAGAACCCTGGACAAATTATCAGAAGCTTCAAATTACGACGAAGGTATTGATAAAACAAATCAAATAATGTCAATACTTGTAGGCCTTGTTGCTATTATATTGTGTTTGTCATTTCTTTCTATTTCTTTCCACAACTTGACATCAAACGTGCCTATTTTGCGTGGTTCCGACGCTGGTCCAGTACTTTTTGGGGACTTTACATACACACTGTAATTTCTTCGCAGGTGTCTGCAGGTTTCCTCACGATGTTTTCCTTCACCGTAAATACTTGTGAATATCAAATGATATTTCGTACAACAGTGTTTGAAAAACTTATTGCTGATTGAATATTTATTGCCGTTTTTTTATTTTCGCTGGTAAGCCGATAGTCGCGTGTGTAGTACTGTTTATACACGTGATATTCGAATGGTATGCACAATTATTGCACATGCATACACTTGTAGCAGAAGATGATACCAAAGTTTTCTCCTATCAGGATCGAAAGAGCTCGCGGTACTGAGTGGAAATCATATTAAAAGTTACAAAAACAAAAAACAAGTGCGAGACAACTTTAAATAAAATGACTCGTTATGGCAATGACCCTACTGGGGGAGGCCTATGTCCAGCAGTGGACATTTATCGACTTAGAATGATGTTTTTGGGAAGTTTCAATGTGTAGTAAATTGTTAGCAAGTACTTTGCAACGAAACTCTGCGGGAAAGGTAGTCAGTAATTTCAAAATCATTGAAATCCCCTAGATTGCAATTAAATAGGGTGCTTTGCAGTCATTTCATAAGTCGTCTTATTTGAAATTACCATAAAACACACCGTTATTTTTATCATAATAAAGATTCATCCCGAAATTACCCGAGCAGAATTTCTGTAGTTTGAAATTACCCCAATGCACTATACTACAATTTTAATTTTAACTTATTAAAATGGTAATCCTAATCCGGATTTCAAAGTAAGCATTTGCTTGATTTTATATTTGACATTTTAAGAGTTTACTGCTTACAAGCAGGAGAGACTTCGCCTCCTTATGTGTGTTCTATCGTCTGTACAATGGGTTGTGCTTTGAAGAACTGTTCGACATGATGCCAACGTCCACTTTTCATCATCGCACCGCTCGCCACCGACTGGGCGCTCATCCTCACACCTTGCAACGTAAATGGTCGCGCACCGTGCGGTTTCAGAGGAACTTCCTCCCGCGGACGGTCCGTCTGTGGAATGAGCTGCCGAGGTTTTCCCGTTGGACTACAGTATGGGGTTCTTCAAAAGAGGAGTGTACAAGTTCTTATTGGGTCGGCAACGCGCATGTGACACCCCTGGGGTTGCAAGCGCCCATAGGCTACGGTGACTGCTTTCCATCAGGCGGGCCGTATGCTTGTTTGCCACCGACGTGGTATAAAAAAAAAAAAAAAAAAGCACCAGTACCAGAGTACCATTTTTGTACCATTTGCTAGGTTTCAGTTTTCTAATTGACATAACATTTATATTATTTTTTTGTAATCAGTTGTTAGTAAGGCACATAAAAGTTCTTAAAAGATACCGACGGCCCCTACGTAAGTTGTCGTAACTTGAAATTTGTTTTTTTTTTTTATTTCATAAAACATCATGTCTTTTAGCAATGTTTCCGTTCCACGAAGAAAAAATTTAAAAAATCTATTACAAATAAGTTTTTGACACCAGAAAACTATCGTAACTTAAAAAAGCATCGTCGTATACTGTAGTAAGTGTACTTACGACAGTTAATACGGGACGGCCACCCGCGCTCGAGCAGCGTAAGTGCCAGTTACGATTTTATACGCGGTGGAGCAGAGGTTTTTCGTGAGTGATAATTTTTTACCAAGAACTGACAACTAGATGAGACAAAAATGAATAAACGATACATTTTATTGGATAAAAGTAAGACACTGCATCGGGAACAAACTCAAACTATGTGCAAGAACAACATTAATTTTCGAAACTACCGTTGGAGTTAAAAGAAAAGGTGGTCCGAGATAAAATAAAAGACGCTTCAGAAATAAAATTGATTTAAAACCACTAAGCAAAGTTGGCAATCTATTGGATTTCACTCAGAGATCAGGTGCGAATTAGTTAGTATGGATTTTAATTTTTTTTTTGTAAACCCGGTGAATACTGTAGTATGTTATCACTTACCACAACTTACTTCGGAGTTTAAGATCGGTGTTTTGTCTTAAGTCTAACATACTACTATTTACGTCGGATTTTTTTTTTTGTGTTGTATGTGTATCTGAGACATTTTTCGTCGGAAATTGTTTTTAAATTTCTATTGTGAGTGATATTTAAGACAGTATGCGCCGGATCAAATACAGAGTTACTACAATTTACAATTAAAATGTTGGCGTATTTCAATAATTTCTGCTCATTATACAGGTTTGCCGCTTCCTTATGAACCAAACGATAAAGAAATGCAGAATTCATTGTTTTAAAACGGCATTTAGTTGTGATAGTGTCGAAGACAAAACAAATATATCACTTTCATTATTAAATACTGCAGCAGCTGGTGGGTTCAGTTACGAGTATTTAGTCATCAGACATCAGTGAAATCATTGTCTGCAGATCGCCGATTTGACTGATGACTGAATGAAATCGCTAACAGCTGCTGTACCTATCTTTTTTTTTTTTTTTTATACCACGTCGGTGGCAAACAAGCATACGGCCCGCCTGATGGAAAGCAGTCACCGTAGCCTATGGGCGCTTGCAACCCCAGGGGTGTCACATGCGCGTTGCCGACCCAATAAGAACTTGTACACTCCTCTTTTGAAGAACCCCATACTGATACCATATCTAATCATAAAAACGATATAACTGTTCTTTAAGATTACAATTACGTTGAAAAACACTTAATATTGATCTCATGTGAATCATATGATGTAGTTGAAGCTGAAGGCAATTTTGTTAACTGATTTTTTTATGTCTTTGCACTGTGAGAGAAGTCATTAATCTGCCATGTCTATGATTAAAATTTATGAATTACGTTTCTAATGCTGAATAACAGACTGTTTTAATGTACTGACTAAATGCACCAAATTATAATTTAACGGTTAAACTCAGTAAATGGTGGTCTTGCGCCGGCACCTGATGTAATGTCCGACTGCAGGTTTGTGTCACCGAACACTAGGTAACAGATGATAAGCACACGAAGTTATTGTGTGCACAAAACAATCATTATTCGCTCGGAGATTACCGGCTTTTATGCTGTTAGCTCAGTCCAGTCCCCATCCCGATTGAAATTATTATTAATCGCTTTGTATATCTTCCGTGTCAGATAGCATCTTTACCGTACCAGCATCCTAGCTTTATCAAAGCGTTTAAGAAATGCGATGCCTGTATCGTATGCGTCCACCACAGCCGAGTTGTCTATCTCCCTGTCCTTGACGCTCCATATGTACTCCGAGTCTAGACTCATTACGTCGTTCCTTACAGAAGTCGTACGTTAACTCATAAACACCCGAGCTGCCAAGTGAATTTCCGTCTTTTGAAGAGCATAAGAAAAACTTATATTGGTATGAGAACGCAAAATGGTCTTAATGCTAAACCTACGGCGTAATAAGCGTCCAATTTCGTTTGTCACTCCTTTAATATGAGGCAAGAATACTGGAGCCCTCTCTACTATATGGTGATGTCGAAACGTCCCTGAGCTCCTTGTACGGTGACTTCGTCACCAACCGTATCTGTTCCTCTCCAAGCGCGTCTGACATGTTGCAACATTTGTAATAATTTATATAACAGGAGGTAATAGGAGATACCTGTGTCCAGCAGTGGACTGAAATAAGCGAATGATGTGATGTGAATAAACAATTAATTTCGCATGTATTGTGAATCACAGAACCGCGAGAAAAGGTTTGCTAGATAGATAATGGTATAAGCCAGTTAGCAGGTAGCTTTTCTGTAGACTTTTTGTGACAGACGATCGTTCTGGCCTAGTATTACTAACCCATCAAGATAACGAAATGTGCCATCCACCTCGATCATCGGTTAGTAACACATCAACAACTCTATCAGGAATTACAGCACAAAACGTCATCCACATTTCGTAACGTGTCGAGTGCCCTCTGCTCAAGTTTATCCACGAAAATATTGACCAGTACCAAAACTACAACATTATACTTAAGAGAACTCTTTGCTTTAATCTGCAAATAATACTCCCCTCGCCAAACGAAATAGCAACTATGCAGGAAATGTTCGATGAATTCCATGTACACAGTAGGTAAGTCGTTACGAGCTGCAATATCTTTAGTTATTTTATGGGTGAATCAACTTTTTTCTGTCTGTTATGCAAACGCTGGTTTTATGCAAAATTATGACACTTAAATTATGCAAACATGCATGTAGTACATGTTTGTAGGTGGCCCATTAAGGAACGGAATTACCAACACCAGAAAAATGCATGTTTGCATAGTTCTAATAGCATAATCTTGCATAAAACCTGCGTGACTCCGGCGACCATAATCATGGCAATAACATACAGAAAAAAGTTGATACACCCTTATAGTTTCCAGACTCGCAAACAATGAAGCTACATCAAACTCAACTACATAATCTCGTCTTCATTCAACACGACATTTTCCAGAAACTGTCCAAAAATACTGTACCCTGATCTATTTTTCATAATAAAACATACAAAAAAACTATTCACCTGCTTAATTTTCTCAAAATATTCCATCAGGGTTCCATAAAAATACTATTTAATTGTTTGATAAATGGCATAATATAGTAACTAACAAAAAGTTTTTATAACGTTTCCGCAAAATAATGTAGTAAATAACAGATACGACAAAACTTACACGCATAATTCCGACGTATCTCGTAGTATGTATAACTTACGATCAAAGACCATTTATGACCACCAGCGTAAAGTAAAGTTAGTAATACATACCACAATTTTTTGATTCTTTTCTCCATCATATACTATCGTAAGTGCAATTCCGGCAAAACTATGAAATATATCAGAAAAGTAATTTTATCACTAAAGACAGTATCTTAATTAATGTTTATGCCAATTTTCAAAGTAATCCGTTGAACTATGTGACCACCATACACATTACAAACTTTAAAGTGCTCTCCTGTAAACTTGCCATTTTCAACTTACGACAACTTACGTGGGCCGTCGATACATATATTAAGTTGCAATAGTTTGTCTTATACAGCAAGTTATACTTCTTTATATAAGACAAAGTCTTGTGAGATAAAGGTATCTGCTTCTGTTTTTTTTTAACAAAATGTTTATTTGCCTCTCTTGTAAAATTTCGCTAAATACACTTACTAGGCTTTGATCTGGGACAGCCGCAAAATCAGGGATGAAATCTCGCGCCAGGACGACGTAATGTTGTATGAAAATCCTTGATAGCCCTAGGGTGTAATGACGCATTGGTGCACTTAACGAACAGGTGTGATGAAAAAAACATTACAACTGCGACCTCCCGGAATTACACACTCTCCTTGAAAATTGTGTTAGGTGCGATTAGAACTGCGACATCGCGCAAAAAAAATTTGCTCGAAAAGTGGGTTGTTAGGTTAGAACAGCGACCTCGCGGAAACACACTTCTGTAACTAGAACCCTTACTGTAACCGATATTGTTTAGTTATTTTGTTTATTTTAGGGATACCTAAAATAATTAAAAGAAATTCCTGCGTTATACATATACGCAATACATACTCGTATGTATTTAACACCAATGGAGTTGCGACAGCGAACGGAAAAAACATAGAAGGCGAACTAGCTCCGAAAAGTGACGCCTCGAAACCGGATACATGGGCATCGATCTATATGACACAGAGCCTTAGTATACAAATGGCTGACACGTCGTGCGGTCTTACTGACAGCTGGCGAAAAAATCTCAAAACTAAATAAATATGACCCGTTACGCCATCAAATGCACAGAAGACGCTGACACAAGCACCATAAAAAAGATAGAATCACATTTCACAAGAAATAGTCTCACTACATTTTATTTTAAATTTATTTGTTTTGGGGCAATTTTATATGGGGATGGTATAATGCCACCATTTGCTCTGCCATGTACTCTGGCATGATCATTGATGTGCTAGTAGGAATTACAATGGCGACAGCTCATACAATCAAATAATACCACATTTTTAGTAAAAATGTGCAAATCATCGTGATAGCATTTGCAATGACGCCAATGACGATAAAATAAAATGTGCAGTTTCAGTTGTATGAGAAATTGTTTTTTTTTGTTTTTACATTGAACATATTAGTTTAGTTTATTTTTATTATCTTTTCCTTCGTCTACATTTCTAAACAATAGCGTTCTATAGATGCTGTCAAATAAACCTAAACCATCTCCTAGCCGTCGTTTCTCTAAATTTGTAGCATACACTAAAATAAAATTTGGTGAATATGTTCGCCGTTTGTTATTTAAACTGGTAAAAGTGGAGTTTTAAATAATTAGGCACAAGTGATACAACATAGAAATGTAACAGAAAAACCTGAGGTATTTTTTACGATTCTACTGTTATGTAGCAGTAGAATCTGCATAGCCTGCCTATATGCAGGTTATGGAGACGAGATCGGGGATAATAAATAGCAAGAATATATAGAATATTCGAAAATATATTTATATTAATAATTCAATTTCTTTGAATATTTTGTGTCTTAAATTGCTTAATTCAACAACAATAACAACAATTATTGTTGTTATTATTGTCCACTTGTTTTTCTGTATTCACCACGGGAACGCAGAAAAACAAGAAGCAAAATAATTTATTACTGAATATTTTATTTCAAGTTATCGCAATAAAAATGTGTCATCTAAAAATTGCTCTCCATTGCATTAAACCGTTTACGAACAATGCGTTCTTAATGACATTTCTTATTTTGGTAACGATCGCGTATGTTTTTTTTTCCTTCGCTGAGTTGCGAGCGTCTATATGCTATTAGCGCAGCGAAGGAAAAAAAACATAGAAGCATCCCTTCATACCAAATTCTGTTCATATAACGGGCAATAACTGGATATACGCATGTGCACTAAGCTACCAATCAAAATCGTCAAAACGATGAGGTCGGTTTAAATTACGCGAATGTCCATAAATATAATTGGTCAACGTCAAAACAGTGCGTTCTGATTGGTTGGTTACAAAATGGCGATCGTTACCAAAATACATGTGTCATTAAGAACGCATTGTTCGTAAACGGTTTAATGCAATGGAGAGCAATTTTTACATGACACATTTTTATTGCGATAACTTGAAATAAAATATTCAGTAATAAATTATTTTGCTTCTTGTTCTTCTGCGTTCCCGTGGTGAATACAGAAAAACAAGTGGACAATAATAACAACAATAATTGTTGTTATTGTTGTTGAATTAAGCAATTTAAGACACAAAATATTCAAAGAAATTGAATTATTAATATAAATATATTTTGGAATATTCTATATATTCTTGCTATTTATTATCCCCGATCTCGTCTCCATAACCTGCATAGATTATATATATCGTCGCTTGGTACTCACATCACAAGCCTTAATTGAGGTCGTGGGACTACGTCGATTTGTGTAAGATGTCCCAATATATATATATTTATTTATTTATTTACTTAGTCATTACGTGCACAATTAAAAAAATGGTGAACAAGATAATTTTATTCCCTTGTGTCGCCATTTCTGGTAACATCCTGTATTTATATATTTAGGTCTTAAGTATGTTTCACGAAAGTTTAAATTCAATGACTTACCCGAGGATGATAATGAATCCGCGCAGGAAATATGTCCGTAGTGTCGTTGGAGGTGTATTCTGAATAGTGGTACCACGCGCTAAGTATGCCATCTAAATTCTTTTTGTTCTGAAAATATAGAAAAATATAGGATGATCAATCCACATGGGTCAGTGTGGAGGTTTTGGACACCATAACAGAAAGCGAAATCGTATTGTCTTAGGAACCATGAGATCAATTTTAGTAAAAAGAAGAACTGTATTCATACACTTACAAAAATACGTGTAGGTAGGTACTCGGGCCAGGAATCGAACCCGGCATTTTTGAAAAATAAAATATCTGTATTTTCCTTTGGATATCGGTCGTATAGCTCTTAAATAGTAAATGTTACTAAGAAAAGTAGGTAATATCGAAAGCTAATAATATGCATTGTTTTTAAACAATGAAGTTTTATCTTTCAATAAATACTTTAGTGCCACCGCCGGCTCTTTGATTTTGTCTGGGGTTAATTTTATGAGATATCTTTTCATGCAATTTAAGAAGTCACAACCTCATGACTGAGGATCGTGACCACCGTAAGTATCCATTCCCTGAAGTGCAGTTCAGGCTGGTCGGTCTTCAGCCTTCCTAAGGAACCTTGACGAAGTTCTCACTTGTCGAAGAATATGCAAGAGTTGCATGGCCTTGCATCACAAGCGATGTGACGGCGAAAGATTCCACCCAGAATACCTAGATTACAGAACCATTTTGGCAAGATTGAACGGCTGAGAAGCACTTACCCCATGCTCTTTAAGGACGAGTTCCGTGGACGTGGCCGTTGTCAGGATGTGCCGGGTGGTCAGCACCGCGCAACCGGCGAGAGGATGAAGTCTTTTATAAACTGTACAGCAATAGCAACCCAACAGTTGGGGGTGGTCCTGCAAAATTGGTGAAACAAAAGGTTCGGCTCGTGGCAAACCAAGTACCCAAGTCCTTTACTAAGGGAACCCGTTTTATTACTTCGCCTGCTACACTAGTACGCCTGATAATCTACTAGT
Source organism: Thaumatotibia leucotreta (assembly GCA_025490895.1). Lineage (NCBI taxonomy): Eukaryota > Metazoa > Arthropoda > Insecta > Lepidoptera > Tortricidae > Thaumatotibia > Thaumatotibia leucotreta. The sequence goes on along the minus strand of JALPQI010003151.1, from coordinate 48,238 downwards.
AAGGAAGTAAGTAATTTTTTATTGCATCAGCAAGAAAATAACGAAAACAAATAGAATACAAGATAAGCTAAACACAGATACAGGATTACAGGACTTTGTTGTTTAGTGTAAACATTAAAAGACATAAATATTATAACAATAAGACATCAGGTAAGAACTCAGTGAGTAGAAAATATTTCTAGTACTTAAGATTATTTTTTTATGAATGTTTAAAGAAAGTTACATATTTTGTTAAAAATTTCTTAAAGAAGGTTGATTGTTGATTCACGTATAAATTCCGTAGAAATAATAAATGATGTTTAATGTAAAATTACTTTCATCTAAATACCAACAGTCCTCTCATGAGTCTCATGCCCCAAACAGTGTTATATTTTTTGGAAAACCGTTCATAACTCGATAAATACGTATAACTTCAGTGGGACTCCTTATGTAACTGAAATAATAGTTCATTTTCTTCAAAGAAGATTTCAGGATTTTGGCAACAATACATACAAAATTGTTGTACGACGCGTCCCAGTACGCTGCGCTCATGGTGAATGGCTGTAACTTGTACGGTCTCTCAAATTCTTCATAGTAGCTCTGAGAGTATGGCTCCGGCGGTATCTCGTCGACGTTCCAGTCCGGCGTCAGGTCTGGAGATCGTTTTGGGTCTATTACAGGCCTGGTATACTGGGAAAATCATAATGATATACTGTAAAAAACACACGTACACGAATCTACTCCGCATTGCGTAAAAGGAGAAACAAAATTTAATTCACAAAGAAAAACTCCAATTCTTTGATTTGCTCGAAGTATAGCTTACCTTCCCTTTCAGCCAATCTTTAGGCGTGTGCATGCGCTCCTTATAGTGCGGGACGTGCTCAAACTCCGAAGTGGTCCAATTTAATGGCTTTGTATTATCGCTACAGCCAAATAATGTATGCGGATTAAAATTCAGACAGTTCGATGTCGTAAGTACAATAGCAGATAACAATTAATAGTACTATAAACAGAAAGGACATGCCCACCCCCGCATCGATACCCCACTCCACTCGCCCGCACGATGCCTTCTGCGGCAGGCGTCCGGTAGGAGCATGTATTGTGAAAAATGGTTGTGTAATAGTATATTATTATAGAGGACGGGAAACGAAGGACCAAGTAGATATATCTAACCGAAGGAACTAAGGCTAGATAGGGGTACGCGGCCTGGAACCTTGTTTCTCGCCAAGTCAGTGTTTTTCTCAAACTTGCAATGAACTAAAAAATCAGAAGACATTTTCACATTAATACGTAAACAAATGAGTCAAATAATGAAACGAATCTACAACTTTAAAATAATAAACAAGTTTTTTAGTACAGATGGTGCCTGTTTAGGCTTTAGTGCGAGAAGTGGCTCATTTTACGACAGGTCCAAAACTTCGGAGGGAACACGGACAAAATGGCACGTAATGGCTGGTTTAATAAACATTTCAATTTAAAAGTACCAGGAAATGCAAGGAATTTTGTCTTAGTCGGGTACCGGTTCTGACTGGGAAAAAATACTGTTTTTCGGTGCTGAGTGATAAAAATTGTCCTACAGTTGAACTAACACAGGCGTTTTTTATTGCATCCACATTATTAAGTCTCTGCCGGTTCAAATGTTTAGTGACTTTTATGTCGCTGTGTTTAATTTAGCAACAGGTAATCGAATCAACACGTACCACGTACCACACCGTAACGTGTACCACTATTCTAGTTGCGTGGTGACGACCGCTATTGGTGACACTACGCACTTTTCCCATCACTATCGAATTCCATCAAGGTTATGTTCTCAATCGTTTCCAATTCTATGCGACATTGTATAAGTCTCGAACAGCATGAGCCTGAGTATGAAACTGCATAGCAGCGCTGGTGTTATGGCGACCATTTTGCGCTGTCGAATACGGACAGAGGTGTACTGGTGTCACATGTAAATATTTAGAAGAAAATGTTGGAGAACGTTGACCTTAAATGAAATGTGGTGGTAGTTATGCGTATTTTGCCCGCAAACTAATTCGATATCGTATTCACGATTTGTTAGATCATTATCTCAAACGCTGATTTTTATAGTAGCGAATTTTAACATTGGAATTAATCATGATCGCAAATTTTTACGTTTTTTTTTCATGCAGCTATTTTGAATGAAGCTTTTTTTAACGACCCCATTTAATTTAACATGCACACAATTTAGCATGTATTTATGCAGATTTGGGCTATTGGCATTTAGGTGTACTATTAGTTACATTAAATTTTTTTTAACACTTTTATTACTTAATTTACTAAGGTGTTCGAAATACGTCCAAATATAATTCCGCATACATAATCACAATACCATGCTTCTAGAATGATGTCATGTCAAGTTAAACCGGTCTCACAGATCAAATTCTAAAACCATCATACCTAAACTCCAAACTGTTGCCACAACAATAAAATTAATGTTCTTACAATATTATATCCTTGTTTTCTAAAAACAGACGTTGATATAAAATTTTTAATCTTTATTTGTAGAAATCATATTATTTACATATTTTCACGCAAAAATAAGATATTTGAATAAAAACTTTATTATCCGCAATAATTAGTAACAAAGTTGGTATTGCGCTTGTAACACCTCAGGTGTTAGTAACATTTGGTACAGCAATTGGGTATGTACAGTTTATTGAAGATGTACAAATTGAATTTTATTTTGAAAATATAATCATAAAACACAGGTATTTATTATTTATATATTTTTTATGTGATTTTTATATAGGTATGTTTCTTTTATATTTTTTTTATACATAATTATATTTTTATTTGATTCAGTTCACATTTGTGCATTTTTATGGCTAACAAAGATTATTACTTTAGTTCGCCAGGAAAATAAAAAAAGCCATCGCAGATGTCAAATTATGTCACTTTAAAAATAACTTCAACGGTTTTGTTTTTTAGCGATTCTGTCTTAAAGTGATTCATGGAATATAATATTTAACGAAATCATTTCGGACTATTGATCTTGCTGCAACACTCCGCTGCCCCTGTACGATATCGGGCACTTATTGTATCGATTTTACACTACTTGCGCTTGTTATCTTGAACTTGAAAGTCTTCTACGAACCAGCACTTGGATGGCTTCAAAATTAGTGTTTTCTTTCGAGCAAATTCTTGAAACCTGCCATACATGGACAAAGTCATAGATCTATATTATTATCACAACAGAGATAAACTCAATGCTGGCTGAAATGAGAGATGCAGAAATTCTAATTTACGTATCGGTAAATCAGCGTAATTTTATATGATCGATTACTTGTATGTTTTGCCAGTCTATGTATGTAGAGTCGAGTGCATTAATACAGGGTGTAAAGTGTATACAGACACATTTGTAAGGGATCAGTATGGAGAAGTGTATATATATTAATGCCCTTGACTGTACTCAAGTTAATTTTTACTTTCCATATTTTTAGGGCTTCAAGAACCTGCTATGTTGAGGACTGAGGGTGCTGTTGAATACGTAGAGGAGAGGTGAAAAGAGGAAGCACAGCGGAATGCATTCTCACAGCCACAACCGTTCATGAACATAATAGTACATTACGACACAAGTGCGAAAAACGTTAAATTCGAAACGAGTGGCGATGTTTTAAAACACGACCGATAGGGAATGTTTTAAATAGACACGATTTACGAATTTCGTTTTTGCACTTGTTCGTACGACGTTTTTTAGTACAGATGGCCCTCCGATGTTTAAGAACTGACGTAAAATGACCCACTTCTCGCCTAAAAAATACACCTAACAAAAATAACTTTGAAATATGATCTTGCTACGATTTACCCAAAAATCGTATATAATCTTAAAGTAACTGAAGTAGTAGTTATAATAAAATGCTTCATTGTACATACACAACAAACCGATATAAATGTTATCTCCAAAATACGAGTTTTATTTTTATCACTTCCATGTATTATTCTGCTAAAGTACATGTCCTTTTCAGGGTTCCGTAGCCAAAATGGCAAAAACGGAACCCTTATAGTTTCGCCATGTCCGTCTGTCGATCTGTTCGTATCTGTCGTAGTTTTTTTGGCCTCGAATTTCAGTATGGAGTTAAGTGCCAACCTCTATAGCCTAGTTGGTAGTGATCCTGCCTACGAAGCTGGAGGTTCCAGGTTCGAATCCCGGCGAGGGCATTATTTGTGTATTTATTTATCACAAATATTTGTTCCTTTCGTCGTGGCTGTCTATGTATTTAAGTATCTGTATGTATCTACCTATTATATTATATTAGGTATATCGTCGCATGGTACCGCATCACAAGCCTTAAATCAGCTTACCGTGGGACTAGGTCGATTTGTGTAATATGTCCCAAGATATTTATTATTTATTTCTTATTAATTCAATTTACGTTTACAAAATTTAAAGATGTGTTGTACGGGTGGCTCAGCTGTGCGACGGCAAAGTTAAGTTTGTACAGTTCCGAGAGAACGTTTTTCGATTTGAGCCTCAACCGCAACTCAGCCGCATGATAGTTGTGTGTGGTACGGAACCCGCAGCGCAGGAGTTCGGCTCGCACTTCCAAGCTTTCTTGCTTTGTTTTACTTATTTTAGTTTTGAACACTGCAACGTATGAACGTGTTCCATTGTGCTTAATAACATTGAAAATAAATGTTCTTATTGAGCTGTTTTACATTCTGGAACAAATGTATTGACATCTCGACCTTCTAGAAACATGGTATTGCGATATCAGGCTTTAACAAACAAATAAAATAGTTTCGAGTCCACTGTGACTGTTGATAGCACGGCCAACCTAAGTGATAAAAAGGATAATTATAAATCTATAATCAAAACATTATAATTTTAATTGGTTTAGTACTTAGACTACTTATTAGCTTCCACAACACAGGTTCGACACCAGGTTTGTTTATTGACAAACGGCGAGATCTTTCTGACAAACGTGGACCAGGCTTACATGTTTAAACATAAAATGTCAAAGCACAGAATAAACTGAATTATATTATAATCATGATTGTATTTAAATATTGCCTGATCGATTTGGCATTTTAAGAAGAACCATATCCGGAATGCACGATCAATATAATATTCTGAAAGTGTCAATTAATTGGGTATTTTTTTTTCAGAATTCTTCCGCGATAAAACAAAAAAAAACCAATACCACAGCACACGACACATGGTCCCAGGCGATCGTCCACTGAACATCCCGCACTGCTCTGAAATAAAACAAACAAACTATCTCGTTACCGTCCTTTGTCTCGTGTATGCCTTCAGTGTTGCCATTTCTATGACAAATTTTATCATTAATGTCAATTTAATTCATTAATTTTGTCTTTATTGTATAGAAGAAATCTTACCGTACAAAAGGTGAACTAAATGCCCTAAGACAATCTATCCACCAGTCAACTTTGAGGCGAAGCAGAAAGACTAGAGGCGTTTTATTATATTATTTGAAATATTATTTGAAAACTAAGCAAATGAAGCCGCGGTATGTACCCCTCACTTATGCTCTTGTGGCACAGACGTAAACCGACTGGGACACCACGGACTAAGTTGTCAAAAAAGCGCAGGCCGTATTTCCAGACATGCGACGCTTAACGACATAATCCGCAGGTCTCTTGCCACGATCAACGTTCCTGCTCTTCTTGAGCCTACTGGTATTATTAGAGATGATGATAAGAGACCTGATGGTGTGTCTTTGGTTCCTTGGAGCTTGGGACGGATGTTGGTATAAGATGCCACTTACGTAGATACCCTGGCACCGTCCCATCTTCAACGAACTACGTTTATGCCCTGGCCACGACATCGGTCTAAGGCTAACAGCGGCGAGCGAATCCATGAGTGCGATCGGGATGCCGATATAGGTACGAGAGGGAGCACCATACGTTTTCCGCTAAGCCGGTCGCCTTAGACCGATGTCGTGGCCGCGGCGTTAAGGCGGCCGCTGTGGCTAAAAATGCCGAATTTTGAAACGTAATAAACATAAGGGCCTCAGCAAGGAGTACGATTTTGTACCGTTTAGCGTAGAAACTTTAGGTTCATGGGGCCCCAGCGCACGCAAATTTTTTGCTGAGATCGCGGAACCTCTAGACGTACTAAAGACCGAAGAGCTGGCGACTTCCTCGCATAACGCATCAGTATTGCGATACAGCGAGGAAATACCGCCAGCATCCTCGGTACAATGCCACAAGGGCCAATCTTAGATATAGCTTAGTGTCCATTGCACTGTAGCTGTCAGTGATCCTCAGTGTCCAGTGCACTGTAGCTGTCAGTAATCCCAGTGTTCATTGCACTGTAGCTGTCAGTGTTCCCAGTGTCCATTGCACTGTAGCTGTCAGTGGTCCCAGTGTCCATTGCACTGTAGCTGTCAGTGGTCCCAGTGTCCATTGAACTGTAGCTGTCAGTGGTCCCAATGTTCATTGCACTGTAGCTGTCAGTGGTCCCAGTGTCCATTGCACTGTAGCTGTCAGTGGTCCCAGTGTCCATTGCACTGTAGCTGTCAGTGATCCTCAGTGTCCATTGCACTGTAGCTGTCAGTGATCCTCAGTGGGCATTGCACTGTAGCTGTCAGTGGTCCCAGTGTCCATTGCACTGTAGCTGTCAGTGGTCCCAGTGTCCATTGCACTGTAGCTGTCAGTGGTCCCAGTGTCCATTGCACTGTAGCTGTCAGTGATCCTCAGTGTCCATTGCACTGTAGCTGTCAGTGATACTCAGTGTCCATTGCACTGTAGCTGTCAGTGGTCCCAGTGTCCATTGCACTGTAGCTGTCAGTGATCCTCAGTGGGCATTGCACTGTAGCTGTCAGTGATCCTCAGTGGGCATTGTACTGTAGCTGTCAGTGATCCTCAGTGTCCATTGCACTGTAGCTGTCAGTGATCCTCAGTGTCCATTGCACTGTAGCCGTCAGTGATCGTCAGTGTCCATTGCACTGTAGCTGTCAGTGATCCTCAGTGTGCATTGCACTGTAGCTGTCAGTGATCCTCAGTGTCCATTGCACTGTAGCTGTCAGTGATCCTCAGTGTCCATTGCACTGTAGCTGTCAGTGATCCTCAGTGTGCATTGCACTGTAGCTGTCAGTGATCCTCAGTGTGCATTGTACTGTAGCTGTCAGTGATCCTCAGTGTCCATTGCACTGTAGCTGTCAGTGGTCCCAGTGTCCATTGCACTGTAGCTGTCAGTGATCCTCAGTGTCCATTGCACTGTAGCTGTCAGTGGTCCCAGTGTCCATTGCACTGTAGCTGTCAGTGATCCTCAGTGTCCATTGCACTGTAGCTGTCAGTGATCCTCAGTGTGCATTGCACTGTAGCTGTCAGTGATCCTCAGTGTCCATTGCACTGTAGCTGTCAGTGATCCTCAGTGTCCATGACACTGTAGCTGTCAGTGATCCTCAGTGTCCATTGCACTGTAGCTGTCAGTGATCCTCAGTGGGCATTGTACTGTAGCTGTCAGTGATCCTCAGTGGGCATTGTACTGTAGCTGTCAGTGATCCTCAGTGTCCATGGCACTGTAGCTGTCAGTGATCCTCAGTGTGCATTGCACTGTAGCTGTCAGTGATCCTCAGTGTGCATGACACTGTAGCTGTCAGTGATCCTCAGTGTCCATTGCACTGTAGCTGTCAGTGATCCTCAGTGTCCATTGCACTGTAGCTGTCAGTGATCCTCAGTGGGCATTGTACTGTAGCTGTCAGTGATCCTCAGTGGGCATTGTACTGTAGCTGTCAGTGATCCTCAGTGTCCATTGCACTGTAGCTGTCAGTGATCCTCAGTGTGCATTGTACTGTAGCTGTCAGTGATCCTCAGTGTCCATTGCACTGTAGCTGTCAGTGATCCTCAGTGTGCATGACACTGTAGCTGTCAGTGATCCTCAGTGTCCATTGCACTGTAGCTGTCAGTGATCCTCAGTGTCCATTGCACTGTAGCTGTCAGTGATCCTCAGTGTGCATTGCACTGTAGCTGTCAGTGATCCTCAGTGTGCATTGTACTGTAGCTGTCAGTGATCCTCAGTGTCCATTGCACTGTAGCTGTCAGTGGTCCCAGTGTCCATTGCACTGTAGCTGTCAGTGATACTCAGTGTCCATTGCACTGTAGCTGTCAGTGGTCCCAGTGTCCATTGCACTGTAGCTGTCAGTGATCCTCAGTGTCCATTGCACTGTAGCTGTCAGTGATCCTCAGTGTGCATTGCACTGTAGCTGTCAGTGATCCTCAGTGTGCATGACACTGTAGCTGTCAGTGATCCTCAGTGTCCATTGCACTGTAGCTGTCAGTGATCCTCAGTGGGCATTGTACTGTAGCTGTCAGTGATCCTCAGTGGGCATTGTACTGTAGCTGTCAGTGATCCTCAGTGTCCATTGCACTGTAGCTGTCAGTGATCCTCAGTGGGCATTGTACTGTAGCTGTCAGTGATCCTCAGTGTGCATTGTACTGTAGCTGTCAGTGATCCTCAGTGTCCATTGCACTGTAGCTGTCAGTGATCCTCAGTGTGCATGACACTGTAGCTGTCAGTGATCCTCAGTGTCCATTGCACTGTAGCTGTCAGTGATCCTCAGTGTCCATTGCACTGTAGCTGTCAGTGATCCTCAGTGGGCATTGTACTGTAGCTGTCAGTGATCCTCAGTGGGCATTGTACTGTAGCTGTCAGTGATCCTCAGTGTGCATTGTACTGTAGCTGTCAGTGATCCTCAGTGTCCATGGCACTGTAGCTGTCAGTGATCCTCAGTGTCCATTGCACTGTAGCTGTCAGTGATCCTCAGTGTCCATTGCACTGTAGCTGTCAGTGATCCTCAGTGGGCATTGTACTGTAGCTGTCAGTGATCCTCAGTGTGCATTGTACTGTAGCTGTCAGTGATCCTCAGTGTCCATGGCACTGTAGCTGTCAGTGATCCTCAGTGTGCATTGCACTGTAGCTGTCAGTGATCCTCAGTGTGCATGACACTGTAGCTGTCAGTGATCCTCAGTGTCCATTGCACTGTAGCTGTCAGTGATCCTCAGTGTCCATTGCACTGTAGCTGTCAGTGATCCTCAGTGGGCATTGTACTGTAGCTGTCAGTGATCCTCAGTGGGCATTGTACTGTAGCTGTCAGTGATCCTCAGTGTCCATTGCACTGTAGCTGTCAGTGATCCTCAGTGGGCATTGTACTGTAGCTGTCAGTGATCCTCAGTGTCCATTGCACTGTAGCTGTCAGTGATCCCAGTGTTCATTGCACTGTAGCTGTCAGTGTTCCCAGTGTCCATTGCACTGTAGCTGTCAGTGATCCTCAGTGTCAATGGCACTGTAGCTGTCAGTGATCCTCAGTGTCCATTGCACTGTAGCTGTCAGTGATCCTCGGTGTCCATGACACTGTAGCTGTCAGTGATCCTCAGTGTCCATTGCAATGTAGCTGTCAGTAATCCCAGTGTCCATTGCACTGTAGCTGTCAGTGATCCTCAGTGTCCATTGCACTGTAGCTGTCAGTGATCCTCAGTGTGCATTGCACTGTAGCTGTCAGTGATCCTCAGTGTCCATTGCACTGTAGCTGTCAGTGATCCTCAGTGTCCATTGCACTGTAGCTGTCAGTGATCCTCAGTGTCCATTGCACTGTAGCTGTCAGTGATCCTCAGTGTTCATTGCATTGTAGCTGTCAGTGATCCTCAGTGTGCATTGCACTGTAGCTGTCAGTGATCCTCAGTGTGCATTGCACTGTAGCTGTCAGTGATCCTCAGTGTCCATTGCACTGTAGCTGTCAGTGATCCTCAGTGTGCATTGCACTGTAGCTGTCAGTGATCCTCAGTGTCCATTGCACTGTAGCTGTCAGTGATCCTCAGTGTTCATTGCATTGTAGCTGTCAGTGATCCTCAGTGTGCATTGCACTGTAGCTGTCAGTGATCCCAGTGGGCATTGTACTGTAGCTGTCAGTGATCCTCAGTGTCCATTGCACTGTGGCTGTCAGTGATCCTCAGTGTCCATTGCACTGTAGCTGTCAGTGATCCTCAGTGTCCATCGCACTGTAGCTGTCAGTGATCCTCAGCGTCTATTGCACTGTAGCTGTCGGTGATCCTCAGTGTCCATTGCACTGTAGTTGTCAGTGATCCTCAGTGTCCATTGCACTGTAGCTGTCAGTGATCCTCAGTGTCCATCGCACTGTAGCTGTCAGTGATCCTCAGCGTCTATTGCACTGTAGCTGTCGGTGATCCTCAGTGTCCATTGCACTGTAGTTGTCAGTGATCCTCAGTGTCCATTGCATGAACAACCTGTAGTTTTGGTGCATAATGAAGTAAATCCCTGAATAAGCAGACATGAAAACTGGTGAAAACAGGAGTTTGTTCGCGTTCACCCCGGCCGTGGAATAAAATCCGTGTCGAGATTTTCACTTAATAGTGGCTTCGGTATGAGTTTCTACAAAAAAGATGTTTTATGTATTTTAAAAGAGTCTGTAACAATAACAAGTATGTGTGGGTGGCTACAGTCGCTGCCGACCACTAGGCGGAACGTATGCTTGTTTGCCATCGTCGTGGTAGAAAAAAACTTCTTGTCTTCTACATATTTAATTATTTACCTTGTTTAGGATCCTATCAAATTAGTCAGCACTATTAAGCTGCCTATTTTGACTATAAATATGATCACGTTTGTTGGTTTTCATACAAATAATAAGTTTTCGAATGGTTGTCACGGATTATTTAGAAAATTGCTTTTTTTTTTCAATATATTCTATTTGTGTATTGCTTACACGGATGAGCTAATATTATTCAAATAAAAAAATCCTGAACATTGAGCCTGTGAATCGGCGAGCTAACATTCGCACGTTGAAAACACGAATATTTAATTAGTATCTGTCGATTTCTAACTACATTCACAGTTTTGTACATATTTCTTCCAACTAGATGTAGCAACACTGTAGCCGAAGGTATTTTTCTGTTCGATGGAATGTCTGAATCGCTGTTTTTTAGTTTAGGAATCATATTGTTCGTGTTTTCCAGATACAAGATTATTCCAAGTATGATCTTTGAAAAAACGTGTTAAGACTATTCTTACCCAAGTTAACATGGGCCTGAAGGCTTAAAACGAATTTATCTATTGATATATTGATTTAAACTTTCACGATTATCACTCATATTTTACAGACAAACGGGTCTTAATCGCGTAAACTTACGTTTAATTATATCCTGACGTTTCGGGCATGACGTTACACACGTTATCTATTGATAGTCTATTCGCAGTTTATTTTTAGATAAGGGCTTTCTATAAATGGTTTCTATGGAGAAAAATTATCCTTATAGTGTATCTTTTCTCATATTTGATTTTTTTTAGATGATTTGATCTATAGAACACGTATTTTAAGTACATTTCTAGGTATGACGATTATCTTAGGACATATTGTTCTATAAATAGTAAATAAAGCCTAAAGGTACCTATTTTCCAGTATTTTATTAGATAAGATGGTAAATGTTAAGATTTAACTTTCTACAAATATTCCGTATTAGCTAGTGGTACTCTTATGTTTGTTTATAAAAAGACTAAAGTCTACATAAACTACTTTTGTAGATATCTTTCAGTAAGTCTAATAATATGTTAGTGAAATAGTGGTTCCAGTGTTTATTTGCTTAAAGATAATGTAAATAAGTGCAATTTTACTAGATCAGCTGGCTTTATGCAATGGAGACAGTAAAACAAATTAAAAGATCTGGTGGCTTTCGTCGGAAAGTCAGCAAATATATAATAAATAGAAGAAAATACAGAGAAGGAGCAAAAGGAGTTCCGATTCTGATTAGCGACACATGAATTAAGCGGGTAAGATTATTAAAATAATAAATAAAGATTAGACAATAATTTTAATTACGAAATGGTTCCATCTACCTATAAATAAATAAACAATGCGTGTCAAATGTTCATTCTTAGAAATCGGGGAAACTTTATACAGATAGGTACGAATATGATAATTTAGATATATCTACCTAATTTAATACGATCCACAAAAAATAAACTTTCCGCCCTCTTCAAATATACTGATAAAACTAAACTGCTACAAATCGGCCGCGTGAACCGTGGATACACCAAACAATTCAACATGTCAAGACGTGCGTTTCGTGACTACTCCCCCGCGCGCACGCCGGCGGCGCGAAGTTGCGATTATACCATTACATTATTTTATATTGTCAACAAATAAAAAACAAATTTCTTTAAGAAGGTAACTTCTTGAATTCGTTCTGCATTAATCCATCCATAATAATACACAACGCACTCAAAATGCCAGTTCTCTGATTGATGTCTAGAAATACTGTGAGAAGTTAAAACAGTATACAAAAATGGCAGTTTATAGGTAATCTTAAACCACTCATTAACCAGTTTATTCCTCGACTAGGAAGTTTGGTTTGCAACAAGTCAAAATAGTCTTGTCATTTACTAGAGCTATACTACAGATTATTCTTTAGAAAGTTTGTTTTAAAGAAATCATTTTTCTAGACAAGTTTAACTAGACGCCATTTTTACTGCCTAATATTTTGTGAAATTATTGTAGCAAACTATTTTTTTGCTTGTTTTTGTACTTTTATGAATATATTCTCTGTAACAAATCGTCCTATACTTTTTAATATACTATATTATGAATGAAACAAATGGCTTAAACATATAAACACAATATATATTTTTTTAATATTTTTATATTTGGTTAATATTTTATTAAATATTACATTTCAAGCGGGCGCTCTTATTTAAAGAGAGTTTTACACAAATTCAGCGAGAGACTTTCATCCGCACCAAGTTTTGCAAGTTTAAGTATCAGTATTAGCCGATGAAAACTAGGCGCATGAAATAAGAAGTTAGAAATTTGTCACGCCATTTTGTAATATTACCTTAGCATTATTCTTTTGAGTTATGCGCCATTATACGTATCGTTGTCTATTTCTATTCAAATTTTTCTTAAGGTTGGCAGGGTTGAGTTAATTTGGTTTTAAAACTTCTCAGGTAAATACTTCTGTTTATCTCTCTTGCTTATCTATTAACCATCTACTAGTGCATATTGTGGTCTATAAATAGAATAGAAAGACTCTAGAAGAATGCCATAAGACTATTTGAAAATGTTTAATTCTTAACTCTGTCTATTCGTGGTTTCTAGAGGGAGACTTATGAATAGTTACAAGGTAGTGCCCACTTTACTATAGACTATCTATAAGCGTTATTGAAGATAGCTTGGGGGCAATGTTACTCTTATGGTAGACAATCAAATTGTAGTCTATTAGATATCTAATATCCCCTTTTTAGATTCGATTTTGTTACTTGGGTATCTTACTTATTTTCATCAACGTTAACACTCTGTACCTCCTAAAGTATTGATGGTTGAGTAGAACTGTTTGGACAGAACTGATAGGAAATTGAATGTAAATTATTAATGTAGAAGTCACTAAAGAGATATTTCAAATAGTTTAGGATTTATAATAAAATAAGTCGAAATAGAGACCTTTCCCCCCTCCCCTTCTTCCGGCTCCGGTCCCACCCCCGGGGACTTTTAGTATATTCATTCGGACACTTTACGGAATAGACTACTTGACCCATTTATAAAGTTTGTCTTATATTATTAATCAATATCTGATTAACGGAAAAAGAATATAAATATATTTTTTCACGACCTAGAAAACCGCAAAATTATAACTTAAAATTTAAACTTTCGTTACCGGGCGAAAACGATACTAGCCATGTTAATGCTTAGATTATCTGTGGGGTGACGTCACTCAAACCGAAAGCAAACAATTGACATGTCACTTAAGTTATGTCAATATCATAACAAAGCTACATGCCTACATGTCCATGGCGAATTTCACTCGTATAAGATTCGACTTGAAGTTAGTTTAAGATCCTATGACGTCACATCATGGCCGACACGGTTTTCAGAGTACGAAATTAAAAAAAAATAATACAAATTTTTCAATAAAAAAATATGTACCCATCAAACACTTTTAATACACCGTAATCGAAAAATATTGATCTTTGCAATAAATACTACAGAAAATAATATTTTTTGCAGTAAATTTGATATGAGTCAAGTAGCCTATTATTCGTACTAACTTTCAAAACTACACGAATTATTTGGTCTAATCAACAATAGGCTACTTGACTCATATCAAATTTAGTGCAATAAAATATTAATTTCTGCAGTATTTATTGAAAAGATCAATATTTTTCGATTACGGTGTATTAAAAGTGTTTGATGGGTACATATTTTTTATTGAAAAATTTGTTTTATTTTTTTTTAATTTCGTCCTCTGAAAACGGTGTCGGCCATGAATGCCATGATGTGACGTCATAGGATCTTAAACTAACTTCATGTCGAATCTTATACGAGTGAAATTCGCCATGGATGTGTAGGCATGTAGCTTTGCTGTGACATTGACATAACATAAGTGACATGTCAAACGTTTGTTTTCGGTTTGAGTGACGTCACACCACAGATAATCAAAGCATTAACATGGCTAGTATCGTTTTCGCGCGGTAACGAAAGTTTAAATTTTAAGTTATAGTTTTGCGGTTTTCTAGGTCGTGAAAAAATATATTTATATTTTTTTTCCGTTAATCAGATATTGATTAATAATATAAGACAAACTTTAAAAATGGGTCAAGTAGCCTATTTTGATGCTAATTCTCTCATACTACAACCTAAAAAGTTATTGAAATAGAGGTAATAATAATAATTAACATTTATCGTTGACACACATGAACACAGTCTAAATAAAATAATTAACACCTTCGCTGCGGCATCGGATCTATTCGACCCGATGCAAGTATGGTTAATTGCGATGTTAACTAATTACCGTAGCGAAAGGGCAGAGAAAAATTTGTGCATCACGAAATGGACCCAACTCAGCGTAGTGCTAGCCTGAAGGCCAGAGCGTTGGTCTTCTGTAGGGCCCATTTGGTGATGCCACGACAGATAACACACAAAAAAGAGAAAAAAAATGACACAGGATAAAAATACAATACAATTGATGCAACATGAACTATGCAGAACATAATAAGTAGTTATTCATGAACGCGATCATAATTATCACCGACAGCGCTTGTTTTGCTTATATTATGTACAGCTAGCGTCAGCAGCTAGCGGAAGCTTGTAGTGCCTTACTAGGTGTGAGAGCGCTCGTACACCTGTAAGTTCTTACGTAAGTAATGAGACGGAGCTATACTAAGGAATGAGAAGAGAATATCACTATCTCATTCCTTAATATAGCCCCGTCCTTATCACTTACGTAAGAACTTACCTACAGGTGTACGGCAGGCCTGAGTACTAAGAGTCAACAATTTTAAGTAAGTTGTGCGGTGTGGTAAGACTGTTTCAGAAAATATTCACTTGCATAATATAGATAGATGTTTGGCGATGTTTTATTCCCTGTGTTTGAGTCACTCTTATTTTCCCGACGACCTAATGCATACCATTGTAGTCCCGATAGTCAAGGATAGAACTGGGGATTCATCTAGCTTATCCAACTACAGACCTATATCGCTGGCATCTGTTAAAGCTAAGGTACTGGACGGTCTGCTTGATAGGCAAATAGAAAAGCACTCATCCCTCAACGATGCGCAATTTGGGTTTAGGCCAGGTTTGTCCACGGAAAGTGTTATTCTTTGCCTCAAGCAGACTGTACAGTACTATACGACCAGAAAAACACCCGTATTTGCTGCATTCTTAGATTTATCAAAGCTTTTGATCTGGTATCGTATAATCTGTTGTGGGATAAACTAAAGAGAGATACGACTCTGCCATCTGAGATAATAGCGATATTGGAATACTGGTATAGCAACCAGAAAAACCAGGTCAGATGGGGGGGGGACGTTCTCCGAGGAGTACAGGTTGCAATGCGGTGTAAGGCAGGGAGGCCTAACCTCCCCCAGACTGTTCACTATTTTCATAAATAGTCTGATCGAAGAGCTTAGCAGCACTAAGATCGGATGTCATATAGGTGGAGTATGCATAAATAATTTGAACTACGCTGATGATATGGTGCTGCTAAGCCCTTCAATTAGAGCATTACAGAGACTTATATTTATATGTCAAAAATACGCTGAGAATCATGGGCTTAAATATAATGTTAAAAAGAGTGAGGTAATGGTTTCCCAACTAACATTTTAGCGATAAAACTAGTTCTACAAAAGCTGTATATTCTTTCGATTAAACACTGATAGCGATAGTGTGGCCTAAAATTTAGCGATATAGCACGCTATAACTCTCTTATAGGCGCAAATAGGCACCGCCGTTAGAGCTCGAAGTTCTATAGTGGTTCATTTTATGCGCAATAGTGATAAACTAGTGATACAATAGTGCTACAATAGGGATAATTGTTGCTGGGAGTGATAATAAAGGGCTAGAGTAGCAGTATTTTCACTTATAGTTCTACGAACCGCGTAAAATGTCATCTTGTATCACTTAAAGTGTTACAAGAGGACTACTATAGTGAAAATAATCGCTGTGCGTCGCAATATGGAATCTTTTATAGCTACAATCGTTTGCGTAGTTTTAAATGTCAAAATATTTAATACGATTTCAATCGGTTTGTGTTGTGTGCAATGAAGATTGTTTGTAATGGCGACTTGATGGATTGTGAAATCATTACCAGTTGAGTACACAAAGTTTCACGACGCGTATTAGTGAATTCAACCAAAATTCTAATGCGGTTGTTACTTTTCTGTCATTATATGTGGTATTTTACATCTCAAATTTCAAGCGCCTCGTAAATTTACAAGTTTTAACAAATTTGGTATGCTAAAAGTACTGTAGCCTAGGTTATGTTTGGTAAGTAAGTTAATTATAATCTTTAGTTTTGTGAATGGTTATGCTACACATACTAGATATTGTAATATTAGAACAATCACCTTAACAATTTCTGCTTTATTACCATATTTTAGGCATTTTTTTGTATTTGTTTGTAAACAAAAATGGCGTTTCACGTTCTAAACACATGATTAGCTCTAAAGGTGATAATTTTATCTCAAGTAGAACTGACAGCTTTAAATGTATTCCCGATAACCATTAAAGGTTATAGAGCGAGGTATCTTATACCTCAAAGCGTTAAAAATAACTTTAAGCGGTAATAATGTTCACGTAAACACTCTTGTAGAGCTACGGCCATACCGCTGTTATAGCACTTCAAGCTCTAAAAAGCTAAGTGATTTAACAGGGAAGATTATGTCTGATGTATCACTAAATTACTAAGTGCTATAAGAACTCATGTTACCACTCTTAAGTGGCTTAAGGTTATTTTTATAGCTTTTGAAACACTGTAGGCGGCATTAAGCACTAAAAGGTAAACATAACACGATTATAGAGCTACAGCGCGAGTAAGTTATAATGGGCACCCCAAAAGAACCTCCAGTGTTAAAATATCCTTAAAGTGGTAACCATAGCATATAAAAAGGCAGTTAATACCACCTTATTACAGCTTTTAGCTACAATATGCAATCTTATGTCTCTTATATCACCTTACTAGCACCAGTGTATTAAGAGGACTGTTTATTTCCATAGTATCACCTAAAACGATTATTATGCGTTTTATAAAACTACTATGTCACTCAGGATTCTAAATGAGTTGCTGTTATAGCTAATATGTTTGTTGGGTTTTAAACCAAAATCCAAGACCTACATCGATCTGCCTGACATATCATTATATAACACACCTCTACCCAGAGTAGAAAAATTTAAATATTTAGGACATTGGGTGACGGAAGACCTTAGCGATAATATTGACATAGAAAGAGAGCGTAGGGCGCTGGCCGTTCGTTGCAATATGCTATGCCGCAGGTTTGCTCGTTGTACAGTTCCAGTAAAGGTAACGTTATTCAAAGCATACTGCCAAACTTTTTACACTTGCAGCCTGTGGGGTAGCTTTACGCAGCGAGCGTACAGCGACCTACGAGTACAATATAATAATGCCTACAGGATGTTGATGGGTCTGCCTCGCGCAGCGCCTCGGGAATGTTTTCGGAGGCGCAAGTAGATGGGTTCGACGCAATCATGAGAAAGCGATGTGCCTCCTTATTAAACCGTTGGCGAGGCAGTTCCAACAGCATCCTGAAGGCGTTAGTAGATAGGTGGGACTCTCCTCTACTGCAGAGATGGACTAAGCTCCACACTTCTTAGATATAGTATTATTTTATTAATTAGTATTATTTATTTTTAAATATGTAGTAGTTAGTTATATGGACTACGTCCGAAATAAAAGTTGTTATTGTTGAACATATTGTGAAAACACAAATCAAATTATTTATTAACTAAATATTTTGATTTGTACTTTTAATTTTTCTCCAGTAGTCACACTACTTAATACTATATAAATTATAAATATTAGATGTCATATACCAAAGAAAAACGACCAAGATCACCTATGTCCGAGGTGGGTGTTATTGTTGTTATTGTTATTATAATAGTACGGTCAAACTTTACATTAAACTAGCAAAGTATGCAGTATAGCTGCATTTTTGGTTTGTTGTTTGGACACCATAGGGCACTATAAAACCACATTTTGCAAGCAAAAAAAAGTTGTGTAAAAACTAGCTACGTAGTACGTGATAAACTGCGAAATTTGCAATCATTTTTTAGTTTCTGATTTTTATTCAAAAAACTTTACGTTTTTTGACATTATATGTTAAGAAGCGTTTAAAGATTATTAACTTTCCAACAAGTTGAGCTAATAAACATTATCGTGGGTCTTATAGTTTCAGAGATTCGGGACTTCCAATAGTACTCTTTTTTGTAAACTAGCTTTATTTTGAGTTTTGATAAAGTTTATGGCTTAATATCGCCTCACCTAATTATGCTACGAAAAACATGCAATAACGACCTTATAGCGCACTTAATATTCTTTAATTTAAGGTTAAATCATGTCAGCAAACTTTGTGATTGAAAATAAAAACACGAAATTCAAAAGGCAGGAGGCCCGCTATCTAAGTTTTTCATACAAATCACAAGTCGCGTTGCAAAGCTGCAATTTTGGTATATTATATAGACCCTATAGGGATAAACGAAAATGCATATTACAAGAAAAACAAAAAAATAATTTCGGCATAGGACGTCAAAAACTGAAAAAAATTTGGATATCTTTTAGTTTTTGATGTTTAATTAAAAAACTATTATCTTTTTGATACAAATTGCTACAAAACTTAGAAATACTATTAAAGAAAGGATTTGAGCTACCTTGCATTACCGTAAGTTATATAGATTTAGAGATACGACATTACGACAAAAAATGCCTGTTTTGAAGCCTCGTATACCTCCAGCAATAGGACTTACAGTAATTGTTATTGGCTCAGCTTGTTCCAAATTTAATGTAGTTATTATCTACAATTACTCTTTTTTATTAGTGCGAACGTTTTGCCAATATTTAGTGTAACTTTAACGTAACCTAAAATTGTATGATAAAAGGGCACTTTTTGGAATGTCGTATCTCAATATATATATATATATATATATAAGTTACGGTGATGCAACGTAGCTCAAATCGTTTCAAATTTAATATTCTTTCTAAATTTCATAGCAATTAGTATCAAAAAGCTTTTTTAGTTAATCGTTCCAAACTAGAAAAAGTCTGATTTTTTTTCCGTTATTTACGTTCTATGCCGAAATTATTATTTTGTTTTTCTTGTAATATGCATTTTCGTATATGTATTATGCATTTTCTTGTAATATGCATTTTCGTCTATATAATATACCAAAATTGCAGCTTTGCAACACGATTTACGATTTGTATGATAAACTTAGATAGCGGGCCTCCTGCCTTTTTAATTTCGCGTTTTTATTTTCAATTACAAAGTTTACTGACCTGATTATACCCATTAACTAAAGAATATTAAGTGCGCTATAAGGTCATCATTGCATGTTTTTCGTAGCATAATTAGGTGAGGCGATATTAAGCTGAAAATGTTAGCAAAACACACAATTGTATCTAGTTTACAAAAAAGAGTACTTTTTCAAGTCTTGAATCTCTGAAACTATAAAACCTAGGGTAAAGCATGTTAGTTCAACTTGTTGAAAATTTATTAATCTTTAAACGTTTGATAACATGTGATATCAAAAAACGTAAGAGTTTTTTAATAAAAATCAGTAACTAAAAAATGACCGTAAATTTCGCGATTTTTCACGTAATATGCAGCTAGCACAACTTTTTTTGCTTCCAAAATGTGGTTTTATACTATCCTATGGTGTCTAAACAACATACCAAAAATGCAGCGATACTACTTGATTTGCGAGTTTAGGGTAAAATGATGTACGATTTGACCGTACTATAATTGTTTTATGCTTTATTAACGATAGTACTTATAATATACTCGTAATATTACGTGTGCCTTAATGTATACAGTGTGTTACCATGACCCAGGCTTTTACGAAAATGGGTAATAATACGCATTACTGGCAATCATTTTCAAGTATTAAGAGTTGACAAATATTTAAATTAACTGTACAATTATTTTTATTTCGTTCGAACGATCAATGTAACGCGTGTACTGCTTAGTTGTCAAACGTTGCGCGTAGCTGCAATCTGTCATTGTCAAGTGCCAATTAACGATTTATTTTGAAGTACATTGCTTGTCAATTAAGTTTTCTTAGAAAGATAATTACTTTTAAAATTAGGATTTTTAAACAAATAATGCACATGGTTTGGCTAAGAATCTGCATCTCAATCCTCGGTTCAAATAAAAGCCTGCATCATGTTAACACACTGTATATTAAATCACGCGCGGAATATATTTTTCTCAGTCATGCAATGAATTATTGTTGTTATGTTCCTTATAATAGGCTGCGAAGTATGACGTTCCAGGTGTGACTAGGACAAGTCAAGAGGTCGTCAATGGAATTTAACAATTCTTGAAGACCTAGGCCGGCAAAGTGCTCCTTTTTAATTCTATCCTATGTAACATCATACCCTAACATCAGGACAATTTAACTAACATAATTATGTGCAGGGTTGGGCAAAATACTGGCTTATTGTATTTCAAATACAAAATACTAAATACTTTGTGGACGTGTATTTCAAATACAAAATACTAAATACTTTGTGGACGTGTATTTCAAATACAAAATACAAAATACTTTGGTGACGTGTATTTCAAATACAAAATACAGGGACTAAAATAATGTATTTAAAATACAAAATACTTATTCTTTGAAACTTAATTACTAACATAATATCTTCTTCGGTTACCGCGAGGATCACACATGAAATAAAACTATGAAAACGAATAAACATCATCCCGACGTTTCGAACACTTTACAGGGTTCGTGGTCTGCAGGCATGTGTACACAAACCCTGTAAAGTGTTCGAAACGTCATAATTATTTTCATAGTTTTATTTCATTAATTACGAACATTCACAGTTTATAGGCATTGCGTAGGCATAAACTACCATAGGCTTGTTTATATACAATTATGTTCACGGGCCTCAGTCCCCATAAGGTAGGCTGAGAGCTGGTCTTTCTACTTTTGTGGATAAAAGATATTTTTTATCAAAATGGGACTTTGCGTACAGTAAGGTTTATTTACCTGATTTCGATATTACGTTTATTAGCTTTATTAGCTACGTTTATTAGCTTCAAAAACTCGCTTGCCCTACTAGCCATCAGTTGTTCGTCGTCCAGCACATTGCCACTTCAATCAGACAGAGGATTTTTGCGTACCGTAAAACGGGGTAAATAGGAATGGCGGGGTAAGTAGGAACGTAGAGTAAACTGGTTAGTTAGCCCAGGACAAACAGTCCAAATTTAGGGCAACAGATTTTTTCATATGTGTTATTCTAAACTGGACTATTATGTTTCATTGTGCTGTTGGTTTTCCAATAAATGATGTATTGCTTAAGAATTGATAATATTCATCTTCGTGGACGTACGGAATTAACGGAACCCTTTCCACGCGAGTCTAACTCGCACTTGCCGGATTTTAATGCTCTTACTTGGAATAATCTCGTATCTAGAAAACACAAACATAATGATTTGTAAACTACAACAGCAATCATTCCAATGAACATGAAAATAACTTACGCCTCAGTGTTGCTACATCAATTAGAAAGAAATATAGACAAATCTGCGAATTTATTAGGCACTAATTAAATATCAATATTATATAACGTAATTTCACCTACGAATGTTAGCTGGCCTACACACAAGCTCAAAGCTCGGAACTTATTGTTTTTAAATAAAAAACTCGCGTGAGACTCATTAATACTAAAATTATATTGCAGTTAATAATTAACTGAAATATAATTGCAGTCTTCGTGCGGGTTGTGGTCGGACCAAATAGGTAGCAAATCACAGTAGGTACATACAATGTAGCAAATTATCGGTTACAACCTCGACATACCGAGTTTGGGCAGTTATCTTGACGTCGGAATGACTGCCCACTTTATTTTTGAAAAATCTTTTTTCTAACTTTTTTTTCCCCTAGCCTGATTGTGTGTCCCACTGCTGGGCAAAGGCTTCTCCCCTGACTCTCCATGACTCCCGATTCCATGTCTCTTCCGGCCAGTTGTTCCGGAAGGTATCAAGGTCGTCCCGCCATCTCCGCTTGGGCCTGCCTCGCCCACGCCTCGTTTCCGGCATCCACTTGATGCTGATGGCTATGCTAGCCCACCTATCCGGATGCATACGGTGGACGTGGCCGGCCCAATCCCATTTGAGCCTAGCGATTCTTCTGCCTACGTCAGCTATCCCCGTAACGTTCTGGAGCGCAGCGTGGTGTTTCGGATACGGTCGACCCTTTTGACCCCTAGATTGCTACGCTACATGGCGCGTTGCAAACCTTCAGTTTGGACTTCTGAATCTCTGTGAGTGACCAATTTTGAGCACCGTAGGCTAGAACAGGCAGAATACACATGTCGACGAGTTTACGTTTCAGTGACAGTGGAAGGGAACCCTTCATTAGCTCTCCCATGGACCAGTAGCTCTTCCAAGCATTTGTGATTCGGCGTTCGATTTCTTTATCTTGCCTGTTGCTAGAAGAGACTAGCTGGTCCAAGTAGATATACTCGTCAACAAAGTGTATAATCTGCCCGTCTACCTCGACCCTACATTTCGTGTCGTTGGTCATCACTTGAGTCTTTGTACGATTCATTTAGAGACCTTGCGCTGCTCAGTTCTTGGAGCATTTGCTGTAGTTCTGACTCAGAAGGGGCGAAGAGAACAATGTCGTCGGCAAAACGGAGGTTTGATAACCTTTTTTCGCCGACCCCTATTCCCCTCGCCTCCCTGGAAATCGCCAGGCTCTTGAAAATTTCTTCGAGGGCGCTTGTGAACAATTTCGGAGACAGTGGGTCGCCCTGTTTGACATCTCGCTGTATAGGGAACAATGGGCCGGAGTGCTGTAGCTTAAAGTCTGCTGTGTTATTATTGTAAATATTTCTAATTAAACTAATTTAGAGTCAATATTTTGATTTTCGAGTGCGGAAACTATTGCGGAATGAGTCATGCTATCAAATGCTTTGGCGTAATCTACAAATGCTAGGTACAAAGGGACATTGAATTCTGTACACTTGTAGATAATCTGGTTGGTTGTGTATAAGTGTTCGATGGTGGAGAATCCGGGACGAAAGCCAGCTTGGTTGGGAGGTTGGTGGCGGTCGAGTTGCCCAGCAATGCGACGCTCAATGATTTTGATGAAAATTTTATATATATGCGACACCAAGCTAATTGGACGATAGTTGCCTATGTCGTCGGCCTTATCGTAAAAAAATCGTCGACGAAATCGTAAAAATTGTAAAAGATTTAAAGAATATAAATAGTACTGGACATGATCAAATACCCATCAAATTAATAAAATCAAGTATTGAATACATAGCGAAGCCCTTGACACATATTATAAATCTAACTTTGAAAACCGGCATTTTTCCAGATGACTTAAGAAAAGCTTTAGTTAGGCCACTACACAAAAAGGGGTCCAAACAAGACATGAATAATTACAGACCAATTTCATTGCTGCCAAATTTCTCAAAAATATTTGAGAAAGTAATATTAAATCGTATGACATGCTTTTTTTGATAGACACAAAATAATAAATGAATTTCAATGTGGGTTTCAATAAGGAAAAAATACTACATTAGCTATATTTAAAATTTTACATAAAATTTGGATAGACATGGATAAAGGGAAAACTTCTATTGGATTATACATTGATATGACAAAAGCGTTCGATTGCGTTTCACATGATATCCTATTGAGACAGCTGGAGCATATCGGGATACGAGGAGTTCCTCTAAAGTTAGTTGAAAATTATCTTCATAACAGAACACAAGCTACGTCATTAGACTCATATGATAAGAATACAAAGACCGTAACAAAATTAATATCAAAATATAACATGAATCTGCAAGGTGTACCTCAAGGTAGTGTCTTGGGACCTCTCTTATTTCTAGTATATGTCAATAAGTTGCCCTTGATAACCAACCACCTGTGTGTTATGTACGCCGACGATGCTACTATTTTCGTCTCTCAAGAAAACGGGTCAGGTATAGTCGAGGAGGTACACAGTACCTTAAAACTTGTAATTGATTGGCTGAAAACCTTGAATCTAAGTGTGAACCTGGACAAGACTAAAGTTTTACAATTTGTTAATTATAAGCAGACACCAAATAGTTCAAGTATAGAAATAAACGATAAAAACATCGAACAAGTGTATAGTACAAACTTTTTAGGAGTCACAATAGACAGCAACTTAAATTGGAAGTGTCACATTGAAAATGTAAATAAAAAACTAGCCAGAACATGTTATGCACTTTCTATACTTTCTAACATAACTTCAAGCTATGTTGCAAGGAAGGCTTACTATGGAAATGTCTATCCCCACCTGATGTACGGTATAATATTTTGGGGAAATTCAGTCAATGTTGAATCAACATTTCTTCTTCAAAAGAAATGTCTACGAATTATATTTAAGTTGAGAAATATGGAATCCCTAAGAGACGTATTTAAAGCAAATGGCATATTAACTTTGACATGTATATACATATATTAGAAATTTGTATATTAGTTAAGGAACGGAATGACATTTTCCCCAAAAGAAGGGACCGAAAAGAGAATATAAGAACGCAATATAAATATGATGTACGTACTGCAAGATCTTCTAGTTTTATACTCACCAAGAGCTCTTATGTCTCTGGAATTAAGACTTTTAATCATTTACCTGAATCACAAAACGGCACTGCATTTAAAAATAAACTTAAGAAATGGTTACTAACAAAAAGTTTCTACAATTTAAACGAATATTTTATGTGCACAAATGGATAAAATTATTGCTATTATTGTTTTAATAAATTTGACTAGTTTTAAGTTTATTATTGTACGTCCGAAATGGGCAAACTGTTGGGACTTATTTCACCAACAACATCTATGTACACAGTTCTGACAATAAAGACATCTTATCTTATCTTATCTCCTTTTATGTGCAGCAAGACAATGTTTAAATAAAGCAGTTTCTGGGGTATTTTGTGTTTTTAACATTTTGTTGAATAATGTAGATAAAGGCTGTAAGAGGTTGGGCTTTCCGAAAATGAGTGCCTCTGCACTTACACCATCATTTCTAACTTAGGTTGCAAATATGTAAATACAGGTAGTAAATAGTAGCAAATAGTTAGTAAATGCTGATGGTACTCCAACATCGATTTGCCATTTTGGTCAGTCATTCTGGCGCACATTTCTGAAAGATTATGAAAACACTGAAAACAAAAATGACATTCGTATATAGAAACGTTTATACCTATGGTTGAAAATGACTACCGTTGTCCGATCATTACATATGACCGAAAGTTATAAAAGTCAGATTTCGAGACTATAGGCTCAGCCCCTCCGTCTACCAACCGGAGGACAACAGGTCTGACAAGAACTCCTACGTAAACCAGAGAGGTGAACTCATACTCTCAGTCCAGCAAGGCCGAAGGTCCAAAGGGTTAACCGACGCTGTCAGTATATCAATAGGAGGGCCGCAAGCCCATTGGTTCGCTCTACGCGAACTCCGAGGAGTGAATCCGCACTCTCAGTCTATCAACCAGAGGACCGCAGGTCCGACGCGAACCGAGAGCCGAAGTCCCGAAGGGTAAATCCATGCTATCAGTCTATCAACCGGAGGGCTGCAAGCTCGACGGCAATACGGCATGCTCTACGCGAACTCGAGGGCCGGACCTCACACTCACAGCCTATCAACCGTAGGTATAAACGTTTCTCTATACGAATGTCATTTCTGTTTTCAGTGTTTTCATAATCTTTGACTCTAACGGACTGATGCCTTCAGCTGATACACTGTATCCTAGAAAAGTTACCTTTGACTGTCCGAATACACACTTCGAAGTGTTGATTAAAACGCCGTAATCTTGAAGGCGCTTAAACAGTTATCTCAAATGTTCTTTGTGTTCTTCTTCGGAAGATGAGGAAACCAAAATGTCATCTAGGTAACCGTAGACAAAGTCAAATCCACGTAGGATCTTTGGAATGTTTGGGCTACATTACGTAGTCCGAAGCTCATGAAAGGGAACTCGAACATTCCGAAAGGTATTGTAATCGAAGTCTTGGGGATATCAGGTGCATATACACGTATTTGGTTATAAGCTTTGATGAGATCTATAGTAAAGAATATGCGTTTGCCTGCCAGGAGATGAGCGAAGTCCTGTATATGTCGGACAGGATACTGATCGGGAATAGTTCGGATATTGAGCGCTCAATAGTCTTCATCCATTGTTTTTTTACGCACCAGGTGTAATGTTACCAGCATATAGTTAGGTCCTTCGGGAACTACACGTAGTATGGAAGCGAAGCATGGACGGGATTTCGAATGAAACGCGCTCCGGTTGTGGGATTGATTACGCTGAAATTGAGAATTATACCCACTGAGCAAAACTCTTACTTGTAGGGCTAGCTCACTAACACGTTGGCTTAGCTCTGAGATGGCGTGGATCGGCTCTGCAGATGTGCTAGCTATTTGTTTTGAACTTGGAGAATTGATTCTTGGACTCGATCGGCTAACTCTGCTACATTTTCAAGTATGATTTTGGGCTACGCTACAACGCTACGATAGTATGTATATTATTGGGCAGGCGGCTTGGCCAAACCTGACGTAAGAAGTCGTCTGGGACAGATGGGCCGGCTAGACTCCGCAAGTGTCTCAGAAATTGCGTGGGCTTTCGATCTCCGAGTTCCTCGTGCATCATTAACTGGTGCGTTGTTTGTTCTTAGGAGGCGGACAGGCGCCTGATAATTTCCGTCTTTAGCTTGTCGTACTTGTTTTACTCAGGAGGAGAAACTATTATATCTTTCACTTCAATGGCGAACTGCGGCTAATTTGGTCGTATCACTGGTGATTCCCGAAGCGTAAATTGGCTTTCAAGTTGAGCAAACCATACTATAGGTTCTTCGGGCCAAAATGGAGGTACCTACACGTACGCCGACTCGGAAAATTTCCGACGCTGTATTGAGGACGGAAGGTGGTAGGAGTCCTGCTTTCTCTACCGGCATCACCGCCGAACCACTCACGTTGTTTTCGTTCGTCGTCATGGTCGATTTGTTCTTAGCCGCGCACGCGTACATTCATAAAATAACTTTATTAACCGATAATATAATTAATAATAAACAACACTGAGAAATATTAATCATGAATTGTACACTAGTTTTTGGCATATTTTTCTGATAGAAATTATCCTTCAACCTTGAAAGAAGTTGCTCGACAGTTTTTCTTTCCAGCGGCCAGTAAAGGTTAGGACTAGGGCCTCTATGTTCATAATTTATTATTTGCTTACTTTTCAAATTACTAAAATTAAATTTATATTCAATACACAGCTTATCACATTACAACCCCGTCCCTTGCCGTTTCCGGCGCAAAGGTACCCATAACGCTGGCAGCATTTCCACGCTGGATAGCCATGGATAAATTGGATAACCTTTGCACCAAAAACGACTCAGAGCGGGGATCTTCTCCCTTTAGTCTGAGACGGCGACCAATGTCCTGCACAAACTGCTTCGCATCAAAATCAAATTATATCATTATATATATTATTGGTTTTCAAATTATATTTCGATATACATATTATTATTATGGGCATTTACCTCCTAATGCGTCTATACGCATAGTTAATAGGAGAGGCCTACGTCCAGCAGTGGACTATCATAGGCTGATGATGATACATATTACAAAACGTAAATACACGGCCTATTGTTTTTCTGCTTCGCTTCAAAGTTGACTGGTATAGATTGTATAATGAAATTTAGTTCCCCTTTTGTTTAGTAAGACTTTTTTGGTGCAATAAAGACAAAATAAACATTAATGATACAATTTGTCGTCTAAATGGCAACACTGAATGCATATACACGAGACAAAGGACGGTCACGTGATAGTTCATTTGATTTATTTCAGAGCAGTGCGAGATGTTGAGTGGACGATCGCCTGGGATCATGTGTCGTGTGCTGTGGTAATGTAGACTTTTTTTTTGTTTTATGCGGAAGAATTCTGACAAACAACATCCCCAATAATTTGAGACTTTCAGAATTTTATATTATTTAAGCGTGCATTCCGGAGATAGTTCTTCTAAAAATGCCAAATTAATTAGGCAATATTTATTATCAAACCAGAACCAGAAAGGGATTGGAAAGTATTGTCGACACAACAAATTACACAAAATATTCCAAGAAAAAAGTTGTGTATAGGCAGATGTAGTGAGTGATTAATTAATCTATTGTCTGTAAGTATCTGCACAATATACGAATATAACTATGAATATATCCTAGGTTTACTTACACACTGTTGTGTCAATAGTACTTTCGGATCCCATTCTAATTGCGTTTTGATAATAAATACCCTCTGCCACTGACATGGTAACGTGACGTGAAATTATTGGATCTTGTTATCAACATCGTAGTGGCGTCAATTACGGGTGTCTGATAGACGTAATGTCAGTCGCAGAGGGTTTAACCCTTTACTCAACAGAAATAATGGATGGTCGTATATTTAACCCACCTTGGCAAACAATGGTCTTATCTATAATGGTTCCAAAAAAATACAAAATGTGGGCCAAATACCATGTCCAGTATTTTGGACGTTGTCAAATAAGGGTGAAATATAATCATGATATCTACTTCACTTTATTGTGTGCTTTGAAATTTAAAACAATTTATTGTGCAAATACCGGAATTCAAACCATGAACCTCCAGCTTTGCGGGCAATTTGTTACATTGTCATAATTATTTTTATCATTTAGGTTGGCCGTGCTATCAACCGTCACAGTGGACTCGAAACTTTATTATCGGTTTGTTAAAGCCTGATATCGCAATACCATGTTTCTAGAAGGTCGAGATGTCAGTACATTAGTCCCAGAAAGTAAAACATCTCAAAAACATTTATTTATTTTCAACATAATGTCATGTTATTAGGGCGCACAATGGAAAACTACTAACTAATTACTTAGCAAAACTAAAATAAGTAAAACAGGAATACATATCTTGATTCCTATAACTTTAAACTTTCGATTTGGATTATCCATACCGATATGTTTCATACTCGTTACTCTTCATATAGGCAGTAGTCGTAATTTTAATAGTCATACTTTTCTTTCAACCGTTTTCATTGGTGATAACTATTGAGTTCCATACAGTTATTCGCTATAACATTAATGTATTGAACGGCAGAAATTTGGAAGTACTGACATAATTATTATTGTTGAAATAACGATTACAAGATCATTAATTATTTGTCAGAATTTTATAGCATATCATCATTGAAAATTTTAATCCTTTTGCTATTATTGTTTAATAATCTATATATATAAAAGAAGAAGCTCCCTGATAAAGATGCACGCACAGCCTAAACCCCTAGTTCTAGAGACTCCAAATTTGGCACGTAGGTTCCTTTTATGATGTACGACGAGCACTAAGAAAGGATTTTTCAAAATTCACCTTCTAAGGGGTTGAAATGGGGGTCCAAAGCTTGTATGGCGAAATAAGATTAGTTGAACTATTTTATCCGAAACTTCGCAAGAGTATTCTTTAAAGTAATTGATAAAAGGTATGTTTAAGGTTTTTTGAAAATTCATCCCCTGAAAAAGGTAAAAAGGGTGACGAAGTGAAAAAATCAAGTTGGGTATCGTTTCTATGGTTTATCGGGACGTAGATCACGAATACAATAACGATTTTAAAATTTAACGCGGCGGACGTGAAATACTAAGTACACGGTTATGGTGTGATAGGGTAAAATTCGAATAAAAAAACAATACAGTTTTATTATTTATGTTCATTTCTGGTTCTAAAGATTCCAAATTTAGCGCGTAGGTTTCTTTGAGAGTGTAGGGGTTCTCTAAAAAAGGTTGAGTCGAAATCCTCTCCCTAGAGGGTGCAATGGGGGTCCAAAGTTAGTATGGCGAAACAAGATTAGTTGGACTATTTGTCCGAAACTTCGTAGGTCTTCAAAGTAATAGAGTAAACATATGTTGCAGGATTTTTGAAAATTTTACCCCTGAAGAAGGTAAAAAGGGTGATGAAGTGAAAAATTCAAGTTGGGTATCGTTTCTATGGTTTATCGGGACGTAGATAGCGAAACAAATAACGATTTTAAAATTTAACGCGGCGGACGTGTAATACTATGTACATGGTTATGGTGTAATGGGGTAAAATACGAAAAAAAAACAAAGCAATTTTATTATTTATGTTCATTTCTGGTTCTAAAGATTCCAAAAGCGCGTAGGTTTCTTTGAGGGTGTAGGGGTGCTCTAAAAAAGGTTATGTCGAAATCCACTCCCTAGAGGGTGCAATGGGCGTCAAAAGTTTGTATGGCGAAACAAGATTAGTTGGACTATTTTGTCCGAAACTTCGTAGGAGTATTCTTCAAACTAATAGAGTAAAGATATGTTGCAGGTTTTTTGAAAATTTAACCCCTGAAAAAGATAAAAAGGGTGATGAAGTGAAAAAATCAAGATGGGTATCGTGTATGGTTTATCGGGACGTACATCACGAAAACACAATAATGATTTTAAGGTTTTACGCTGCAGACGTGAAATACTATGTACACGGTTATGGTGTGATGGGGAAAAATTCGAAAAATATCAGTATAATTTTATTATTTATGTTTATTTTTGGTTCTAGAGATTCCAAATATAGCGCGTAGGTTTCTTTGTAGGGGTGCTCTAGAAAAGGTTAAGTCAAAATCCACTCATTAGAGGGTGCAATGGGGGTCCAAAGTTTGTACGGGGAAACTTGACTATTTAAACTGTTTTATCCGAAACTTCACAGGAGTATTCCCAAACATAAATGACTAAAGACATGGGTTTTTTGAGAAATCAACTCTTGAAAGCGGTAAAAAGGTTAACAGTAAAAAAACAACATGGTTATCGTTTCTATAGTCTATCGTGTCACTGTACTGAGGTGTACGTGAAATACCGTCTCCTCTTTTATGGTTTCATGGGCTTGCGGGTTATGACATGGGTATCGGTTTGTGTTTTTTTCTGATTCAAAAAATTCTAAATATAGCATGTTAACCAACGTTAATAACCTTACAAGTTTTCCTGAGTTTTCACGCGATATTAATCAAAAGTGCATATATCTGTGTACCTACCCAAGAGGTTCTTTATGAAGTCAAAACAGCCATCACTAATAAATTTCGTAATTTTTATCAAATTGTGTAAATCGATGTATCGGGATCCCAGCGGTTCTTATTGACAAACTGCAAAAAAGGCTGCCTATTAAATTTCCGTTTCGATATTCATCCGTCCGTTTTCCGTCATAAAATTCGGTGGTAATCTGAAGTTCTGACTGATCTGTTCATCACAATGAAGCAGAAGTCAAATTTGCAAGAAATTGTAACAATCTTGATTTACTTAAAATGTGAATAAAATCGGCTAATCATGGTCATCTTTGTAAGGCCTGGGAAACGACAAATGATAGTTTATCATCAATACACAACAATCACCTAATAGAGTGTAGGTATGTAAACTTTTAATGATAAAAAACATTTGTCGGTTACTAGATGGTAAAGATGACCATAATATGATAGCGGATTTTGATAATAATCGATATCTGAAATGTCAAAACGTTCCAAGTAATGAATTTGAGGTCAAATTTGCACAAAATGGTCGGCACCTTAAATTTATTTAGTTTGAATCCGACCTTAATAAAAATCGGTGTCTTAGGATCCAAGGGGGTTTTTCATAAAGATTTTGAGGTAGGAACAAAAAGTGAGAGGCTATCACATCTAAAATTTCTAGAACTTTGATTTGATATCTGATAAAATCGATACCGAGAAGATGAAAAGTTCTTCATACGGAATTTGAAGTCAAAATTGCAAGAAAAGTTCGCCATCTTGACTTTAGGTCTTAAGTTTAAAACGACCGTGATGAAAATTGATAAAACGCGGCCGAACCGCGGGTAAAAGTGCTATCCGCCACACTTAAATCGGTTAAGGCAAACGCGAGATAATCGCGGGAAAGCATTAACACGCAGTGAATAGATATTAGTACGCGGGCGAAGCCGCGGGTAACTGCTAGTATTAATATTATTTCATAACAGTCCACAATAGGAAACATTTTATTATGGGCAAATGTTTACGTTATGATAATAATTATAGGGTTGTGAACATGTATTTAGAATATTATCAAATAATAATAATAATAATAGAAGATACGCACTCGATCATGCACTGCGGGGCCATCGCGGCGTGCCGTGTTGCTCGAGTCAAGTTCCCGGACGCTGACCGTGCACCTAGGACCGCCGGGGGTGTCCCCGCATGGCAGGTGCGGATCGAGCGTCGTATCGAATCGTTTAGGACCCTCATTGCAAAGCTGATCTGCTTCGGGGTGTGTGTGTGCGCTAGTGCAAGGACGACGTTTATTTGCGGCTCTTGGTCAAATAATTAAAAAACGCTGTGAAAAGTGAAGTGACCATCTCTCATATAAATCTATGATTACACGTTTTGACAAGGTGTACGTAATGTTTTTTCATATCTGTGGTGGTAACTCGACCAAGATCTTAAGAGTCTCTCGCTAGATGGCTGGATCAAGGGTCGGATGCAGAAGGCGGTAATCCTGGACACGGTGCGGATAGTCCGTCGGTTCCTCTCTCTGCGACCTTTACCACTGGCAGCTTGGGTTCGCTCAGTTGCCGGCGGCACACTATAACCACTAATTGGAGTTCGAGGCCAAAGAAACTACGACAGATGCGTTACTGTCAAATCTATCAAAGTCTATTATGTCATTGTCAAATAAAGTTTTCAGGTTTCGACAATCTTTTTGTCGTTTAATTATTTGTTTAAAATAATTCCTACTAAAAACATTACATATAGTGCTATAAAATACTGTAGAGAATTGCGGAGGGTGTCCCTGAGCTTTAAAAGGCAACATTTATTCTACCATCGAAATGATATTGATACTTGCGTAATTCTATGAATTAATTTTGTTTCACGCAAAAACGTCTGCGAACAAAAATGACAATTTTATAATTGAAAGAAAAATTATAACAAATTATGTTTATTTATTAAGATTATTATTTATCAACAGAAAATAAAAGAAAGAACATAAATACTTGCATTATTTCTCAACAGTTATTTTATTTATAAACAGTCAATGTCATTCGTGTCATTCATTC
The DNA here is from genome assembly GCA_025490895.1 of Thaumatotibia leucotreta. Classification (NCBI taxonomy): domain Eukaryota; kingdom Metazoa; phylum Arthropoda; class Insecta; order Lepidoptera; family Tortricidae; genus Thaumatotibia; species Thaumatotibia leucotreta. Next base: position 14,715 of record JALPQI010003151.1, on the reverse strand, counting down.
ATTTTTTCCATTTCATTGTACTTGTTGCGGATGAAAACATTCTGGTTCATCCATAAAACCATACAAATATCATTTCACTCACTTAAAAAAATATTGCTAATATATTGTAGAGCATATAAATAAAAGAGCCGCATATTCTTGAACTTTAAGACGACGGTTATCGGGGAAAAATATAATATTCATACCTTCAGAAAACTTTACATAGCCAATTGCACGTCCGTTGGTATTCAAAGATGTATTTCAGAAGACAGTTACAAGTGTCAGCAAATTTGACATATCACATAATATTAAATATGAATTTGGCGATCAGCTGTGATACACTCTTGAGGTATGTACTCATAATACATATATCACATTCATTTTGTAAAATGTCTAAAGTATCTAAAAGTACCTATTGGTTGCGATCTATAGAATATGACAATGTACCACAACTATGTAAAAAGTTATTTTCAGTTCAAATAAGGGCCAAACACACAGAAATGATCAATAATATGCGTATCTGTTACGTTATTTACGTATTAAAAGCCATATTTTATGTAATACATACCATACCATACCAGTCCATTCAGCCGTTCCTTTGTAAACATCGGCTGAAATCGGCAATAGTTTTCCGGCACAAAACTCGCTCAAACACATAATTTTTCTCCAATATGCTCGGAAATGTTCGCATTAATGTAGCAAAAACGAAACGCGAAGTACCTTCTTATGTACCAGCTCAAATTAAAAAAAAAGATTTTCATTATTGTACAGTTTTTGCGGCCGCGAAATTGTACTAAAATCCATTAATGTATTGTTTTTTACTTCTTAAAAACTACTTTTGGACTTTGAAAAAAATGCATACAGCCAAATTCTAAAGCCACGACCAAACGCCTGGTCTGGATAGAGCGAGAGACGGCGATCAAATCTATGGCCGTCTCGTTCTATCATGAGTTACAAACGCCTCGGTGTGTCAGGTCGTGTAGGTACGGTTTAATGAAACCATAGATATCGTTACTTTTTTTTATGAACGACCATGCATTAAAAAAAAGTTTAGGCGGGAATCATAAGAGATTTTTTCTTTTCAATTGTTATTATAAAAATATTTTGTTTTATTTCCTTGCATGTTTGGAGAAAAGTCCTATATGTGCCTCGGACGGAAATAGAATTTCGTGGATTCGTATGTAATTGTCGGCCTCAGCTTCGCTTCGTCCGACAAAAAATACTCATCCACGAAATTCGCTTTCCCGGCCTCTGCAATAATGTACTATACCCATTGTATATAATTCTCTTCTTCTTATTCGTTACACTCTTTACAGTGGTCGTGGCCATTATCTAGTTTTTCGAGTGACTTGTTTAACGATACGTCGCCATTCCTCCCGTAAGGCGGTTTTTCGTGAACATTAATTTATTGTGGCTGACATACTGGCTTTAATCTGGTCGGTCCATCTCATTGGCGGTCTTCCCCTAGCCCTGACACCTTCCACTTTTCCCTGTACAACTAGTCGTTCTATGAATGCTCCATCTCGCCGAGACACATGCCCAAAGAAATTGAGGATCCTTGTTTTGACAGTGGAAAGCAAACGCTCTTTGATGCCAAGCTCTTCGAGAATCGAGATGTTGGCCCGGAACTCCGTCCACGATACACCCAACATCTGTCTCCAACACCACATCTCTAGTGCATTTACTTTCTGTTCTCGTATGCCCTTAGTGTCCATGTTTCAGCAGCGTAGAGAAATATGGGAAATATGAGTGTTCTGACGAGCCTGGTCTTAGTAGTCCTTGTGATGTTCCGGTTCCTCCAAACTCTTTTCATCTTTTCCATGGCAGATCTTGCAATCGCCATCCGGCGTTTGATCTCTTCTACGCAGCCGCCGTTGTTCGTGATCAGTGCCCCTAAATAGATGTCATCATCATCATTATATCAGCCGAAAGACGTCCACTGCTGAACATAGGCCTCCCCCAAAGATTGCCATAATGACCGGTCCTGCGCCACCCGCATCCAGCGGACTCCTGCGACCTTCACCAAGTCATCGGTCCACCTTGTGGGGGGCCTACCCACCCTACGTCTTCCGGTACGCGGCCGCCACTCAAGAACCTTCCCGCCCTAACGGCCATCGGTTCTACGCGTAATGTGCCCCGCCCACTGCCACTTCAGTTTAGCGATTCGGAGAGCTATTTCGGTTACTTTGGTTCTGCTGCGGATGGTCTCATTTTTAATCAGATCACGCAGAGAGACTCCTAGCATAGCCCTCTCCATTGCCCTTTGGGTGACTTTGAGCCTTCTTATGAGGCCCATTGTAAGCGGCCACGTTTCAGTACCGTATGTCATCACTGGCAACACACACTGATCAAAGACCTTCGTCTTCAAACACTGCGGAATATTGGACGAAAATATGTGTCGTAGCTTCCCGAACGCTGCCCAACCGAGTCAGATTCGACGATTGACCTCTTTCTCGAAGTTGGACCTACCTAACTGGATAGTTTGTCCTAGGTATATATATTCGTCTACAACTTCGAGTGTAAAGTCGCCGATTATTACGGGAGTTGGTGCAACATGGGAATTTGACATGATTTTCGTCTTATCCATGTTCATCCTAAGACCAACTCGCGCGGAGGCTTTACTGAGGTCAACGAGCATAGTCCTCAAGTCCTCCAAAGTCTCAGCCAAGACTACTATATCGTCAGCGAATCGAAGGTGAGTGAGGTACTCGCCGTTTATGTTGATACCCAGCATTCTCCAGTCCAGAGTCTTAAAGACATCCTCCAGTGCAGCGGTAAACAGCTTAGGGGAGATGACATCTCCTTGCCTAACTCCCCGCCGCAGCTGAATAGGCTTCGAGCTCTGGTCTTGGAGTCGGACTGACATTGTGGCGCTCTCGTACAAACACTTCAACACCTCGATATAGCGGTAGTCGACTTGGCACCGTTGGAGAGACTGTAGTACTGCCCAGGTTTCGATCGAATCGAAGGCTTTCTCATAGTCCACAAACGCTTAACAGAGGGGCAGGTTATATTCTTCGGTTTTCTGTATAACCTGGCGAAGCGTATGGATGTGCTCTACGGTACTAAAGCCTCTGCGGAAACCGGCTTGTTCGGGAGGCTGGAAGTCATCAAGCCTGCGTCCAAGACGATTCGTTATGACTCTTGAAAACAGCTTATAGACATGGCTCAGAAGATGACTAAATAGACTGGCTAAATAGATGTAAGACCCTTTTACTTTACAATCAATTTGCAATGCGTGTGACTTTAGGCAAATTTTGGTTAGAACGATCTACTATAATTACTTTTGTCTTGCTGCGGTTAATTTTCAGACCAAAAGTAAGACTGACGCTCTCCATTGTCTGAAGTAGGTCCGCCATCTGGTTAGCGCTGCTTGCGAACAATGTAGTATCGTCCGCGTAATGCAGGTTTGAGAACCTCAGCCCAGCAATTGAAACACCATCCGTCCAATCTTCCAAGGTGATCCTCATGATGAGCTCGGTGTATATGTTGAATAAGAGCGGCGAGATTATACAACCCTGGCGGACCCCTGCACTGGGATGGAAACTGCCAGAGACTACTTCGTCAGTTCTAAGTTCTAACCGATGCCGTCCCTTTCTCATAAAGCTGTAGCAGGATGTATATGAGATGAGTAGGTGCTCCCATATCCAAGAGAGTTTTCCAAAGTTTTGGCCATTTCACCGAGTCGAATGCCTTCGAAAAATCAACAAAACAGATATATGTAGGTTTGTTGAATTCCCTCGCCTTTTAAACTATTTGGCGCACTATAAGAATTTGCTCGCGAGTGCCTTTTCCTTTAACGAAGCCAGCTTGTTCCGGAGCGATTTTCTTTGAAAGGAAGGTCTTCAATCTCTCATTCAGAATATGCAAAAGTATCTTGCTTCCATGTGAAATCAGTGCTATCAATCGGTAATTGCTGCATTTTTTGGTTGAGCCTTTCTTGTGTAGTGGCACATAAAAGATTGTATATGCCTATTTTTTAGGCCACTCTCCTGTTAGGCAGATCCTGTTACATATACAGTGGAAAATAGTCACCCCGTCTTCTCCCATAGCTTTGATGGTTTCTATCGGGATAGAATCTCCCCCAACGGCCTTGCCCCTTTTCAGATGTCCAATTGCAGCTCTAACTTCAGATCTGAGTATATCAGGTTCCATTACTTGCACAGTAGGCTTAATTGTCGTAAAATCATGCGATAGTGAGTCCTGGAAAAGTGACCGACAGTAAACCTTCCATGTTTCCGATATATCCTGTAGTTCAGTTACGATTTCACCTTGATTGTTTTCGATCGCCCAAGTCTTTGAGGTGAGAGATTTCGTAATGGATCGGATTTTATGAAACAAATCTTTGGTCTCGTGCCTATCTGAATGTACCTCGATCTCTGTACATATTCTTTGGAGATGAGTGTTTTGGTCTTTTCTACAAGCAGCCTGTATGCGCACTGAAAGACTATTAAGGATGCTCCCCTCTACACCTTTCGCTTTCAACTGGCGTCTCTTTTCAACAAGCATCAAGGTGTTATCACTCTTCCAGTGTTGTCGTTTCGTCACTTCTGTAGGCGGTTTCGTTCCAGTGGCAACGTCAACAATTAGTTTTTTTGCTCGTTCCCAAAGTTTGTCAGGGGATTCTAAATTAGGATCTGCTTGTGACCATTCACTCCATCTCAGATGTAGCGATGTTACAAACTTGGAGATGTCTTTGACCTCTATTCTCTTTACTTTATTGGGCTTCCTCGCAGCTTGAAGTTTTAACCGTACCTAAGCAACCAAAAGTTGATAGTTAGATCCACCATCAGCTCCAGGTAAAGTATGGCAAATCTTTATAGAGGGCTTCCACCGAGACCCAATTAAAATATAATCTATCTGGTTTCGGTGTTTGCCATCAGGCGATTCCCATGTGTATAGCCTCCGCGGGTGATGTTGGAAGAAGCTGTTAGCTACTATTAAGTTGTTCATCATAAATTTAAGAGTCAAACTCTTGTCGGCGTAACTGATGAATGTAGCTGTCTCCATCTAACTCTGTCTAAAGCCGCCTCCTTGACTTCCTTGTACGACACAACGTCTACTTTCTCTTTTATTTGTTTCATGTAACTTCTTCTAGGTCTCCCTCTTCCTCGCTTTCCTTCAATCCTTCCTTCTATTATGTTTTTTATCAAAGCGTCATGTCGTATAAGGTGGCCAAACATTTTCCCTCTTCTATTTTCTATAATCTTTAAGAAACTCCTTTTTTCATTCACTCTTTTAAGCACTTCTTCATTTGTGATTTTTTCTGTCCAACTTATCTTCTCCATTCTTCTCCAGCTCCACATTTCAAAGGCTTCCAGTATCTCTCTGTCCTTTTGCGTCATGGTCCACGGTCAGCTGTTATCGGTCGTAAATTGTGTTAAGCGCTCTCCTCTTTCATTGCGCTCTCCAAGCCCAAATTTTCCCACAGAGGTGCTCAAAAGGTGAGGGTTTGTACCTATCTTGGCATTAAAATCCCCTAAAATGAGTAACATTTCTCCTAACTAAAACTAATTAACTACCTAGTAAATTTGCTCCTAACTGTACCTTCATCTTCTTCCAAATTTTACAATTGTTCATTTACTATTCAGGCTGTTAGACTGTGGAACTTTCTCCCTTTACACATAAAACAAGCGCAATCCGTAGTCGCATTTAAATCCAACGTTAAGGAACATTATCTGTCTCTTCCTTAATTTTAATGATTGACACTGTTATTTTCCTCTACTTGATATGCTTATACAGGGTGTTTGGTAAGCGGTGTCGGAGCTTTTAAGGGCTTAAACTAAATACAATCAATTTCACCGATAAATTACCAAACAATTCTTTTTTTGTTTCAGCGATAATTAAATGGGGGCGATTTCAAAAAGACGAATACGGGCGCACGTGATATTTCTGGAATTATACGTTTGTTATCGGTCCTATCCTTGCAAAAAAATCTTGTTAGAGAGCTCATTAGATAAGCACCTAGTTTTCATGCAAAATTAAGGTGAATTCTTTAGATACTATTGTTAATAAAAAAAAATATATTTTTTAACCTTGTTGTTCAAATAGTTGAGTCAAATGATTAGCTTAATTAGTTTGCTTATCTAATGAGCTCTCTAACGAGATTTTTTTTGCAAGGATAGGACCGCAGAAATATCACGTGCGCCCGTATTCGTCTGTTTGAAATTTTAAAATGGCCGCCATTTAATTATCATTGGCACAAAAAAAATTGTATGGTAATTTATTGATGAAATTGATTGTAGTTTAAGCCCTTAAAAGCTCCGATACCGCTAACCAAACACCCTGTATTTATATATTATGTAGCTGGTATATGTATGTTTATATGTTTACATTTATTTATGTATGTCTATTAGAATTTTCGTTTGTGTTGTTGGTATTCTTTTTAAATATTTTTCCTTTTTCTGCACCACCTACATTTTTGTAATCGTGTCTCCACTACCCAAAGGTTGTCTGGAAGAGATCGCTTTTTATCGATAAAGCCGCCTTTTGTGACCTCTGTTTTTTGTATTTCTTTTGTTTTGTGATCTTTTGTTCTTTATTACGTGTGAGGTGTATAATAAAAACTTTTGTATTGTATTGTATTTCTCTACATATCTATGTATTGGGCATCTTCAACATGGTAGTTTCTAAGGCAGCATAGAAGTTCTAGATAATTTCAAGACTAGCGATAATAAACCTGGACGATGTTTAAATTAATTGGTTGTGCTTTAAGTTTGATACTTATTATTATTATGCGATCATTTACAGGTTCATAGCCGACAACACAGTGTTGCATTGCCTTAGGGACCATAAATGCTACTCCGTTTTGACTATTATCGTCGTTGCCAGAAAAATACACAACATGGTAGTCGGCAAAGAAGTGCCCATTTCCCTGCCAATGGGTTTCACTTAGGCCGCAGATGTTTATACGTACCATTTTTTGTTGCTTCACGGCCCAAGATAGTCAGTTTGCCAGGTTTTAATAGACCGCGGACGTTCCATGTACCTATCTTCTGTATATGATTACTCGGGCATCTTTACGAATGGTTTGTTCATGCTGTTTATATAAAAACGATTATCTTTGAGTAAAACACTTGTATACCAGAAATATTACAGAAGAGGCAAAAATCAAATATTTTGTCATATTGTTTGACAAGACATTTGGTGTTGCTACACGTAGTTCTGTTTTAGTACCACTTTATTTAATCTCTACAATATTTTATCGATGCCTCTGTAACAATTATACACCTTTTTGTTTAATAAGGCTGTCACAGCTAGGATTTTCTTAAAAACACGTATATACATAAAAACTTTTATTTTCTCTAAAGTAACATGATATGACAAAATTTTAGTGTAAAGAACTTAAAATGATAAGAGCCTACTAGAGCGATTTGAAAAATTATTTTTTTGTTTGAAAGGGTATACCTTCTCGTTGGTCCCATTGTCACCGAATCCAGATCTGATGATGAGATCCTGGAGAAATCGAGGGAATTCTTCAAATGTTGTAGGCACACATGAAATTTTTCATTTATTTTCGAAGATTAATCTAGTATTTGCGTCTAGTCATGAACGTTTTAAGTTGCTGATCTGATGATGGAAGGTACAACTCCTTAGCAATTAGGAGTTGGGGGATAATTCTTTCAGTATAACATATTTCGTGTATTTTGGAAGCTATTTGAGTATTTGCCTTTAGGTGGTCATCCTTTCATGTTCGTGAGCTGATGATGAAAGGTACAACTCCTTAGAAATTAGGAGTTGGGGGACAATTATTTGAATATAACATATTTCATGTATTTTGGAAGCTATTCGAGTATTTGCGTTTAGGTGGTCATCCTTTCATGTCGGTGAGCTGATGATGGAAGGTACAACTCCTTAGAGATTAGTATAACATAGTTCATGTATTGTGGAAGCTATTTGAGTATTTTCCTTTAGGTGGTCATAGTCTCATGCTGGTGAGCTGATGACGAAAGGTATAACTCCTTAACGATTAGGAGTTGGAGGATAATTCTTTGAATATAACAACTGTCATACATTTTCGAGATCTATTCAAGTATTTGCTTAGTAGTTATGACATGTTGGTTAGCGGTTAGTGATTCTTTAAATAATATAGGCATGCTAAAGCTGTTACCTATAATCTTTGAAAGTATTCATACCTGCTGATGATACAATGTATATCTCCTTGATAATGGGATAATTCTTTGAATATTTAAGTTATCCAGTTCAGGTTTTCTGGCCTATTACAGTGCAGTACATTCTAATTATAAGTAATTAGAGCATACTAAATAACGATTATACACTACTAAGAAACCAAAAATAAAATATTTTAAAATAAAAATAAAACCGCCTTCATAAATTCGCCCAAACTAAAAAATAATTTTAGTTCCTACTTATTAGGATTTCCTACCCAAACCTTTAAACCTTTTACCCTATTCATTGAAATAAAATATTATGGCTAGGTATCCTACAGATTTCTTAGAAGTCGGTGCCAAGCCAAATAATTATGTTCACTTAGCGAGTATATGACTGTATTTGATAACTTACTGTCACTCCGGTTATGCTTTCATCAAAATGACTGAGGTAGATCATTCTGTTGATAAAAACATAATCGGAGTGACAGTAAGTTACAAAGCTCTATCTAATATATACCTATGAACGTATTTGGCTTGGCACCGACTTCTAAGAAATCTGTAGGATACCTAGCCATTAATATTTTATTTCAATGAATAGGGTAAAAGTTTTAAAGATTTGGGTAGCAAATCCTAATAAGTAGGAACTAAAATTATTTTTTACTTTTTAGTTTGGGCGAATTTTTGAAGGCGGTTTTAGTTTTATTTTAAAATATTTTAAAAAGAAGTTGAATTACCAGTGAACACATTCGACAGCAGCTTGCCATATTTATTAAGACAGTATGGTTTAATTACTAAGTAATCCCCTGCCTTATTACGGATTAAAATTATGGGAAAGAAATTTGGAAATGTAAAATGAAAGCATTTTATTTTATTTTAAGGATTTATATCGAATTCGGCAGTCAAAATTATAAATACTACAGTCAAGTGCATTAATATGTATACACATTTGAAAGAGATTGGCATGGATAGTTGTATGTATACATATTTTTTATAATAGTATAGATAACTGCTTACATATACATATATTCCAGGAAGCAAAGCTACATGGGCTTACTACTGCTGGGTTTTCAAGCGAAGAAACTGTTTCTTACATTCTCTATAGCCCCTTCGTGTCGATATGGAACGCAACTAGTTATAGTATGTAACGAAGTTGTGTAGTTATAGAACTAGCTCTTTACTTATACCAATTTTACCTATAAAATACATGTAGGTTAATCATACCAGATATTGTCCATGATATCGACCCGATAAAGTTTTTTCTTATGAATCTTATGATCTAGTGGATAAAATTATACATAATAACTAGGTACCTTAGGTACCTACTTATATAAGGTCCTAATTTATTAGTTGCAGATATTTTAACACATGATACTTTACATTAAAATAATTAACTTTAAATATAAATTAAGAAATCTTTTCATGTAACTTTTTTGATTTTTTTTTTTTTATACCACGTCGGTGGCAAACAAGCATACGGCCCGCCTGATGGAAAGCAGTCACCGTAGCCTATGGGCGCTTGCAACCCCAGGGGTGTCACATGCGCGTTGCCGACCCAATAAGAACTTGTACACTCCTCTTTTGAAGAACCCCATACTGTAGTCCAACGGGAAAACCTCGGCAGGGAGCTCATTCCACAGACGGACCGTCCGCGGGAGGAAGTTCCTCTGAAACCGCACGGTGCGCGACCATTTAGGTTGATTTCATTTTCCTAACAAAAAAAATAATTATAATTTCATCTAAAAAAAATCATCATGTGTATTATCACATGTCACAATAACACTGTCTGTCATGTCATCAAACGACAGAATCCAACGGAAAATAACATGACATTGACAATCAAGTATTTAATTTATCGACGTGAAGTGGCCAGTTCCAGTTAAGTGGTACGTAAAAGAGGTACGAGAATCTGTTCAAAGAGTTTTCATTTAATAATCACATAAACAGGGTGTCTTTACGTAGCAAATTTATTTTTCCGATTTCTCCAAAAAATCATCGTAAAAGCTATAATGTTTCACGTTTTAATATACTCCAGAGACCGAGTACTATCAGCATACCTGGGATAACTCGGGGCTTTTATACGAAAGTGATGTAGCAAAATATTTTATCGACTAAATATATATCGATGTTACTGTGTATGACAACATCAAAATGTTATTCGGCATTAATAAATATTAGGTACTTACTCTTCAATTAAAATAAAAAATAAATTGAAACGGGTAGTTACGCGTTTATTTTAAAATAGTTTTCAAAATATACAATTATTACTAAAATATCAATATTTAAATTGTCATGACATCTGCATACTTTTACTATCTGAAGAGGCCCGATATCAGATATGACATCGAACCTCTGTACTGTTATCGAGAATCATCTTTTATTACAAATATATCGACATCTTTTTAATCGATATCAAATCCTTATAACTTGCCCCCAGTTATCCCAGGTATGACTATCAGCTGTAAAAATATCTGCATCTAATAAATTAGGACCTTATATACATTCAAACAAAAGATAAAGATACGCACTCCCGTGGAAATAAAAGAGACACGGCGATACTCGCCCGGCGGTGACAGCTGATAGCTGGGCGAGTATCGCCGTGTCTCTTTTATTTACACGGGAGTGCGTATCTTTTGTTCGTGTTTATAGCCGATAGTTCATAGCTTAGTAGCTCGCGGTGAGACCAGTGCCTAAGCGTTGCAATTCCAACCATCAATGTTTTTTATTTTTTGTATGCAATACATACATATTAATGACAACTCGATTGTAACTAGCGACAGCTGGTTTCACAATAGGTATGTATGGAGATGTAGATTTTGTGGTAACTTTTTGAAAGACGGTCCCATAGTAAAGCTGGGCTGTAATCCAGAAAATATGATTTCTATCATTGTGAAAGATTTCACCCAGTATATTTAATTTGGAATTTAGTTTTTTGATGATGGGGTGTATGGCGAAGCTAAACATGGCTGGACCAAGTGGGTCGCCTTGTTAACAACCTACGGAAGAAAACAAAACGTTAGATCTGTGTGATAATTTAGATGGGGAACTATAGCACTGCCAAAGAAATTTGTAGGTCAAAGGAATTATACGAATACGAAATGTGAACATAAAGCACGCTACAAAGTATTATTCTGCAAATTTCTAAACGTATGCAGAAATAGGGTTTTAAATTTATCATCATCATCATCAGCCAATTGACGCCCACTGCTGGACATAGGCCTCCCCCAGAGAGTTCCACAAAGATCGGTCGTGAGCTGTCCGCATCCATTAGACACCCGCAACCCTCACCAGGTTGTCGTTTTAATTTATGTGTAGTTAAATTGCTGTACCAAATGTTATTAACACCTGAGGTGATACAAGCGCAATACCTTCCTACCTCACCTACCTACGTTCTGTAAACATCGTGTTTGCAGCGTAAAGGCACAAGCGCCCGGAAATCGACGGCGCTTACGCCCTATATGTATCAGCAAAGACGACGGTCGTGTTAAATCTGTATCTGCGCGTGTTGTTGTTGATTTGAACCGTAAGAGTAGATTTTTAGGGTGGTTTTACTTCGGCAACATTTGGTCCGTAGTGCAAATATTGCTGTTATTTACTATAAGAAGGAATAGTAAATTAAGTTATCAAACCACGGGAATGATGGCACCTGTAATGCATTTATGGGGATGCTGCCCATACGAAAACGGGGAAGACGAAGATAACGTGACGTGTATTACCTGTGAGCATAGATATCACTTGAAATGCTTGCCTGTTTCGAATATTTCTGTTGACTCGAAACTCTCGTCCAACTGGAAGTGCCCGGGCTGCGTTCTTAAATCAGCCAAACAGGACTCAACTCCCGCGCGTAATATCAACACCACAAGAGGGAATAAAAGATTGGCTATCAGCTCGCCGGAGCCGACTACTACCGCCGCCGCCGCCCATGTCAGCTCGGAGGAGGTGCGGGCTATTAGTACAGGAGGTAATTAAATCTGAGTTCAACTCAATGCTTAATAAATTGAACAGTACTATGATTAGCAATATTAACAAACAACTAGAGCCAATAAAACGATGAATGAAATTCAAGACTCGATGACCTTCATGAACTCTAGATTCGATGACATTGAGGCTGAATAAAAGGAAGCAAAGAGTAATGAGTAACTTAAAAAATTAAAATATCAAAATGAAGACGGATATTATAGAATTAAACCAACGCCTTAACAACCTGGAGCAACAAGCGCGATTAAATAACCTAGAGATACAATGCGTCCCAGAAAGTAAACAAGAAAACTTGCTATCAATTGTAAATTCATTGGCGGTGGCTGTAGGATCTTACCTTATCTTATTTGCGAGGCCCTTACGGATACACTTCGACCCATTGGGATCTTTTGTGTAATTGCCCCCTGTTTCGCCTACCCCAGGGATTGTTCTATCAACTCAATATGTTTGAGGATGGACCCTAGCGGTAACGTTTTGACCTCCTTCGGTTCTAGATAACCAGTTTCGAAGTCTTTCATCATTTGTCTGGCGAGGGCATGACATTCGCACATCAAGTGTTTCATTGTCTCTTCTTCCTCGCCACACATTCTACAGTCTATGCTGTCAGAAAGACCCATTTTGGCCAAGAGAGTTTTGACCCCAAAGTGTCCCGTAAACAGGCAGACAGGGTGGCTGTAGGATACTAGCTGAATGAACTGTACCAGAATAGCAAAAATGCATACAGACAGCGCTCGTCCGAGGTCCATTGTATTACAACTGGCAACGCCGAAATTGCGTAATGAGCTCTTAGCTGCAACTAACACATACAATAGAACAAATAAGCATGATAAAATAAATAGCACGCATCTCGGCTTTACAGGTGAAAAAAAAAACAATATTCGTCGTAGAGCACTTGTCCCCTGCAAATAAGGCTCTGCATGCTGCGACTCGGAATAAGGCAAAGGAGATGGGGTACAAATATTATTATGTCTGGATGCGCGATGGTATAGTGTATGCGAGGAAGACAGATGATTCGGCCTATATTTATGTTTGGAATCTGGACAGTTTGAATAAAATTGTATAAAGTTGCATTAGGTATATATTAATTACTAAATTATAGACAGTTATTATTGCATGTATCACTGAGTTTAATTGTAACAATAAAAGAGTTCAATATACAGGGTTACTTTTTCACCAGTACAAAAAATCAACATACGTAATAGTAGTCCAAGTTACAGAATACTAGCAATTTTTGTTACTACCCCTTTAAAACAAAAAAACTAAAATACCGATGTTTGAACTTATCCGCAAACCTAATAAGAAAATTGGACGCATTACGCATTATCAATGTACATAACTAGCAAAACACACGAACTGGCAACTGTTTGTTTACAACGTCATCGCACGTGGCATGGCGGCTTAGAAAAGCGGCAATGATAATCAACTTATGATTATGACTTGCCAAAAAATCTTACTTGATCCCAAATCTTCCTTCATATTTTCACTAAGGACAGAAACTTTCTTCATTGAGGCGTATTTAAACACTTGAAATCAACTTTATGCACAATGATTGGAATAAAAAAAACATACCTGATTAATGGAGTCCATTTCTCATACTAATGAATTAATTCACATACTTAAGCAAGTGTTCCAAATGTTGGCCGTGGTTATCTAAACACACTCTTGCCCGTTTTTGAATGTTTCCTTCGATATTTCCCAACACAAGTCTGTAGTTCTCACTTTTAAGTTCATCAAATGCACTTATTATTAGATTTTTTAAGAATTTAAATTTTGGGCCTACCCTCACCCCACAAAAACAGTCACACGGGGTCAAATCTGTTGACCTGGCTGGCCATAGCCATAACACTGGCATTTTCCAGGCGGGGCACACTTTCTTCAGCTGGGCTGCCACTGCATTTTCCCCAATGAGAAAATAACTACGAACCATTTCGTACGAGCAATTTCCGACTGAAGGTAGTACGATGCAGCGCGTGCGCACATACCTACGTCAACCGTGACACTGACCGTCCCTGACCTAGTCACCGAGATTGAGGTAACTGCTATGTTGCCAACTCGTGCGCAGGTTGCTCACCCCTTTCCGCCGCCCTCTGCGCCCCGCACCCCGTTGACGTCTTATCATTAGTAGGCCCATTATTTTGCATTTGCATGAAGGATAAATTAATAATAAATGAAAAAAAATGTAAATTTTATTTGATAAATGTAATCTATTATCGATACCAAACATGCGGGAAAATTTATTGTACCGGTGAAAAAGTAACCCTGTATACTATCAAAATATTGAAGCTTACGTACTAAAACGAATATATTTAATTCTAACTTAATTCATAACGACTATGATATTGTTGTACTCACAGAGACATAGCTAAAAAGCTCTGTGCTAAGCAGCGAGCTTTTTGATGGTAGATATAATGTATACAGGAGGGATAGGGAACATGCCACCTCATACAGCGGTAAGGAGGGAGGGGGTGTGCTCATTGCCGTTAAAAAAATATTAACTCTAAAAGAATTACTGAAATGGAGAGTAATTTTGAAGACCTTTGGGTCACTATAAACATCTCTGAATTGGGCCCTCAGCGTCAAATTGCCCTTTGCGCAGTGTACCTCCCTCCGCCGATTATAAGTGCAAATATCAAACTTCTAGTTGATCATT